>JBCEWB010118646.1:0-11574 GCA_039654565.1 Peronia peronii
ATGTAGGCAAAGAGTGCATAAAACACTTGATTGTGACCACATCTAGCAAAATCATGAACTCCAGTGCCATGGATGGACATTGAATGACCACTATGAGGTGAAAAAAACTGCTGATCGTGCAGATTATCAGTAGCAGGCCCTCTAGAATGAGCTTCCATGTCCTGTAAATAGTAAAACTTTCCTTTCTTTCTGCTATTTCAGAGCTTAGTTGTTCTTCTATATGCCACAGTAAAAGTCAAGAAACTCTTAATTGGGACAGAAAACGATATGGGGACCACATATAGGCCCCCAAGAACCTGGAAATGGCTCTATTGGAGCCCTTATAATTATGGGGGGTAGGGAACGAAAATCGAGAAAAATTATGCCCAGAAAGCCAGGAAGATGCAATAAAAGACACAGAAGTCATGAAAAGAGGGTTAGTATGTAGAAAAAGGATGTTTTGAGGCCAAAGGCAGAATAAAAAACACTCCATGTCAATTTTTCCATGAAAAAAAACTTTTAATGCGTTTTTCTGAAAACCCGGTTTTTTGCCAATATTTTGCTATCTACTTTTTTATTTCTGAACCGATTCTAACCAAATCTGGCACACATTATGTTCACAACAAAACTAAAAAACGTACATATGCGCGCCCAATTCTGTAGGTAAGTTTCCGAGAAAATGGGTTTTTAGTATGAAAAAAATGGCGAAATTTGAAATTTCGCTACATGGCATTTTCAAAAATTTGTAGAAAATTTTCTATTGCATATAAATGGCTGAAAATACGGAAGTTTTTAGATATTATGTCAAAAAAGATGTTCACAAAGTTCTATGAAAATTTGGCGGACTAGATAGATTTTGAAGTTAGCCATTTTAGAGACGCAACTATTTGAAAAAGTCAATTTTTTTTCACTGTTTTCCTCTAATTTGAACATGCTGAATGCGATGGACAACGTTAAAATAGTCTATCTTTAATAATTTAAAAAAATCACCTTCAGGACCTGCCCCCCTTAATATTTCTATCATTCTTAACTTGTCAGAGTGAAAAAAACAAAGCACAAAAGCACAGGCTGTCTCTGCTACCCACATATGCATAATGAACTTCTCTTTGTACATGTCATGCTTGTGATGCATGTGAAAGTCTGTACATTTTCTTGGTTTTGGGTAACAATGTTAGCGTAAGACAAATGTCTGAGAACAGAGCACAAAGGTGCATTATGCTCTTTTCAGTGTCTTGAGTTCATTTGTCAGTTCAAAAGCTTTTCATTCATAACATGAGCATTCTCATTTTTATTTCATTTTTTTTTTTTTAATAAAACTAGTACAGGATACAGTTTACCAACCACAGAAGGACAAACTTCTGTGTTTTGCAGTAAAAATTGTGACAAATCCACTTTAACAGGATAGCACTCACACCGTCGTTTCCTTGTTTCTGGCTGTCTGAGGCTGTTAGGTTGTCAGTTTTAGAGAAGATGCAGGTTGTGTTTCACCCTCCCCTCCATTCAAATTGCCAACCGTTTGTAGTCTTATTTTATGTACTCAGTCTGCCGCATACTGTATATCGAAGTGAAATCAACAGCCAGCCAATCATGAGATTCTGTATATGGTTGTGATGTTATAAATTTTGTTATTATTATTTTTTTTGTTTTGTTTTGTTGAGAAAAGCTTGTCATGATTTCCAAAGCCGATAACAAATGGCTGTTGGCACTGTCAAGTATATTTAGTTATTGAAAGCTAGTCATATATCTGAATTATTTGTGTTTTTTTTTCTTGATTTTTTTTTCTTAATTAAACAATGTATTACTCAGTAGTTTAGTTCATTTAAAAGTTTCATATTTACATGTATTTATTTCAACATACAGCAAATTTGGCTATACATTCTAGAACCAAAAATTAAAAAAAAAAAAAAAAAAGAAGTAAAAATCAGTATTTTATTTTTGTATGAGTGATGACTAAGTCATATGAACAAAGAAGATGGATCGTGCAAACTGTCATCTGTTTTTGTCTCTGTTCAGCATTTTGAGTAGAGAACAGAGGAGGCGTGTTACAGATGTCGGTTATGACTGACGTAGAGATTTTGATTTAGTGTAAACAGCACTTTTGAAGACAAATTGACAAGCCACATGGACATAGGAGTTAATTTTGTTCATGTGTTGTATGATGTTTGGTAAACCACTTGAAGTAAAGGGGGGAAGAATCACATGTGTTCATTTTTATCACATAGGAAAGAATTGAATATTTGTTTTCAAAATCTTCCATGTTGTTTGTTTAAGTTATTCCTTCAAACCATTGCTTTGAACAACAGTGGCTGTTCCTTCTGATCTTGATAGGTGGCCTAATTAAGGCTCAGATCTAAACCCATGGACTGTAACCTTGAAAATATTTAAAGTGGACATCTGTTGTTCCTTGATTGTACAGAATGATTGTATGTGGAATGATGCCTGAAAACATCAAATGACTGGACATATTCCAGGGTAGCATATCACAGTACATTAGGGAAGGAATATTTCTCCAGTTGTGACAGTGTCTCTCTCGTAAGACAAAAAAAGACAGTGGTCTTTTTGTTTTGTGTGCAGACGTACTCTACTTACAGATCATGTCCTCAGCCGGACTTACATATTTAGGATAAAAAAAAGTATAGATCCTGTAAAGACATAAAGAAACCCAGTTCTTTGCTTCTTAGACAGGCCTACTGTCGTGTACAGTGAGACCTTTTTTTTTAATGTGCTGATTAATTTTGATTGAAACCGAGGAATGACAGCTAGAAATCATTGTGTTCTTTCTGCTACCTGTGCAAGAGGACACCTGCTATCATAGTACTTGCTTGTGCTTTGCATGGTGTTGTGGAATAGATTTTAAGGTGACTGGAACAGATGATTTTTTTTTTTTTTTTTTTTTAAATTAAGACATTTTTCTTGGATAAAATGATCTCTTGTTGAGACTCTGATAAAAGATATCTCTCTATGGTTTCAAATCTATTAAACTGGTCACTGAGTGAAGTGAACATTATGGGTTTTTGTACTCAGGTTCAGTGATGTCCCAGCCAATGTGGCAGACATGTCATTTTTTATTTTTTAATTTTTGGCAGAGAGTAGCTAGAAATAAGTATGCTTACAAGCAACTATTGTAATAGTTCTAAATGTTTGACAAATAAAATTGAATAAAATCAGGTAAGAACATGATTGTGTAGGCAAACATTATTATTTTGGCACATTAAACTGAGTGACAGTAAGTAGAAGTATAGTTCTGTTAACAAACACAATGATTGTAGGCAGAAATATTGCAGCTTAAATCAACTACTAGCAAGCATTTCTAGTCACTCATCCCATACACACATTCAAGACACATAAAAGAAAAAAACTGAGGCAGTTTCAAGCTTGATAGATAAATCTGGTGAGACCATGTAATATAGTAAGTTTTAGATTAGATGTCATACTGTTCAGCAAGGGAAATCATCATGTCAGCCCTCAGCTTTCATGCTGTTGATTGTTGTATCATACATATGTATATTGTTCAAATCTTGCCAAAAAATGAGGGTTGTGATCTTATTTTGATCATGTGTAGCAAACATTTTTTTCAACTTTTGCTGCCCTCCCATCAACCCAGTAGTAACTTTTATGTTTTGTGTTGTTTTTTTTTCTTAGTGTATTATTTACTTTCAATTTCTTTGTCCAGTCTAATTGAGCCAGTAAGTCTTGTTGTGAAACATTTACTAATCTAAAACTTACAATGAAATATTTTTATGTATAATGAAAAATTGTGCATACAGTGAAATTGTTTGTGTGTTCTCTATGAATTCTGTGCCTATGTATTCTGTATTTGCTTTGAAATATCATGTTTCTTTTCTGTTTTTTTCTTTTTTTGCAACATTTTGTCTTCAAATTTATTATTAAATGGTTTGGTTTCGTTTGTCCTCTGATGAAGAGCAGTGTTAGCCATGGAGTAGTTGCGTTGATTATGGAAAAGTCAGTTTTTATTGAGAAGGAATCTGTCCTTGCAGCGTGCAGCCTGAGAGTTTTCAGTTTTGTTTGTTTGCTTTCACTTACATGTGATGCCAGTTTCTGTCATGAAAAGGGTCTGTCTTTGTTGTGAGCAGTTTGAAAGCTTTTGCCTGTATACTGTTAGTTACATTGAATGCTGAGCTCCATGCAAGCAGGCTTATAGTAGAGCAGTTTTTTTCTCAGTCAACATATGTGTGCCCAGATCACAAACATATCACTGATATAATCACAGTGGCAGATGAGCATGTATGTGTGTGCGTCCAGTTATAGCATAAGCAATGCACACTTGTGACATAGTCAGAAAATGTAGCTTTTCTTTTCTTGGTTTCTGAAAACAATAACTCAAGGCTGTTTGGGAAAAACAAGTTTTTTTTGTGTTTTTTTTTTCCTTATCATAAAAAAAAAAGTGATGAGAGCTGGAGTGGAAGTCTCTTCAGCAGAACCATTTGGTTAAATACAGAATTAAGGACCAAGTAAATAAGTAATCATGAAAAATAATGACAATCTCTCTCTCTTCACACCCACCCGTGATTGATTTATTGAACAAATATGTGACCTTCTGTTTGAGCAGCTAGTTCTCAGATCACTCAGAATGATTCATATTTGAGAATGACAACAACGAAGAAATAGTATGTCCATTTAAGAGAGTACTCAAGTTTCTCCATATCAATGTTGTGTTTATGGGACAGAAGAGATTTGGCTGCAATGTTATAAGATTCCATTTTCTTTTTGTGCGTCACTGCTTTTGTTTGATTGTTGGAAAGATAGCTTGATTCTGATGAGAGAGAGAGAAAGAAATTGATGTTACAAGATTAAATAGCTGATGTATTTACTTTTGTTCAAATTGAAACGAAAAACACGGAAACAGTATTGTACTTATAATAACTTAACATTGGTGTGTCATAATAAGGTCTATATATATTATATATATATATCTATACATACATACATATATAAATTTATGATATATTTACCTCTGTACATGTCATATTAATCTGTGTATTCTTTATTTACGTTGCATACACCACAGCCTGTTTCATATACGTACCCCCTGTAATTGTTAGTTAGTTACCTTGACCTCTTTCACGGATACACAAGATCACCATATCGTAGGTCACAGGTTAATGTTACCATCACCAGCCTTACCACTGCACCAGCTGCAAATGAAAATAGTTCAATTTACTCACGTTATGTCACAGTGTTTACTTTTTTGCCAGTAACACTCTGGTTCTTCTGTGTCATGATTTCCATAAAGAACAGCACAATATCTTAGCATTATATCAAGCTTTGCTAAGAATATGGATAGTCAAACAGTTTTCAACTAATCTAAGTATGTACTATTTAAAAAAAAAAAGAAAAGAAAAAAAAAAGTACTTTCACAATGTTTTTCACTTTTTCATTTTCTTATTTTAGTACCAGCTCATTAATCATTTAGGATTAGCTTAGCTGGCACTTTTTTTTTTTTCACAATTTCTTAATTGAGTATTAATATATAACATTGAAAATAGAAGAAAAAAATGCAGAAGTAAATGCAATATTAAATGTTCATATTTTTTCATTTAGTATGCAAAAAAAGTATGATGAACAGTAGTACAGCTTTTACTAACTTTTTTTTATTGGAATGATAATTATTTTTTCAGTCTCAACCTATCACTTTCTTTGTCTGAGATCCCTGAACAAAAAAATGTGGGTTTTGTAAAGAATGTAAAATGTTTATTCAGTGAGTTGTACTAGTTAGTTTGGTGATGACGGGAAGATGGCAGAGTGATCATTTACTTCTGTCAGAGGACATTTTGTAAAGTCCATATTTAAAACATTAAGCAAAGGAAACTTTGAACAAAACAAAGCACAACAAAAGTTTAACAATACCTTCATTGTGTGGCTGGGTAGATTGGAAAACTTCATATTCATGTAGATAATGTTTTATCCATAATAACTATTGTGCATATAGGCTGTTAGTTCAGTCTGATGAAAAAAGCTATGCGCCACTAAGCTGTCTATGCTCATAACTCGATGCCCAGGAGATAAACATTTGAAATATATGTACACATACATATCTACCAGTTTATCTTTTAAGTGTAGCATGTGATCTTAAGGCTCCCTCCTACTTATGGGACATTCTGTCATTTCAGGAGGTCAAACCAAAAATTACTTCTTTCTAGAATATATTGTTTCATATTAAGGGAGCCAGGATCTTTTGTTTGCACAGTTCAGTAAAAGTATGGGGGTCTTTAGTACAACAGCAGCATTATCTAGTTAGGTCATTAGGATAGGACCATTATTTCTACTGTGTACATTTGTACTTGTCATAGTCTCTCCCATTCCAAACTCCTCACCCATCCATGTTTTTTTTAATTAACAGAAAATTGTTGGTTACACAAATAAACAAATGTTGATGATGATTATATCCAGTGTTTGTGTGACTTATCCACCTTGTGCTGTCCCCATTTTAACCAGTTATCTTGTGTACTGTGATCATACCCATTAACTAAGTTTGTGCATGTGACTTAGTCTCTGGTGATGGTCATTACGCTCCCCATCCCACTTTTTACTCTGGCTTACTTTTTTCCATCTTTAATTTTCTCTCTGTCTCCCATTGCCTGTGTGGTTCTGGACGTCTCTGTGCGTATTTGTAATTGTTGACATTCACCATTTTCATGATGTAAGTAGCAAGTATGATCTAGGACTTACATATCGCATGAAATCCACCTAGTAACAAACAGATTATTTGACTTTCAAGAGGGAAAATACATCACGGTGATTACAAACAAAATATAACAATACAACAGAGAAAGAAAGAAAGAAAAGAAGAAGAGAATATTTGAAGAAAGAAAAAAAGGAAAAAAGAAAGAAAAAAGAAACAAAGAAATGAAGGAAAGACAGAGAAAGAACAGAAGAAGACGAGAATATATAAATAGATAAAGAAAGAAGAAAGAAAAAAGAAAGAAAGATTCAGGGATCAGCGGAATTGTTCACATTTTTCAAGTAAATAGGTCACACTCATGCCAGAATAATTTCCTCTTTGGTGCGAAATTGAGACTTAATCAGGAAGACTCCCCACTCCTCCCCAAACACTGACTGAGCAAGAGCAATCACTCGGATTGACTTGCATTCCCAACAACGTCCTTACCCAACAATACACGTTTTCCCATTGGAACTGCGTGAACAGTGCTGTTTTATATTCTGTACTAGATATTCTAAAATGTCCAGCCCGCATACCAGATCGAGGTCAAATTATCTGTTATTACCTACACAGGTAAGAAAAGAGCGTAGAACCAGCACAGGTAAACCTGGGATTGGTTCCAGTAACGACGCAATCATTGTAACGTTCGATCAGTTATCGATCGATCGATCGGATTCGGCTGTGTAGAGCCCTAGTGTGCCGTGTGCCTCGTACAATAAACCTGCCCTTACCTGTCACGGTAAGCCTACACTCAATCTGGCTGACTTGAAATTGACTTTCTTCTTCTCAAATCTTTGTCGTCTATTCGAAGCATACTCGAGTAGTTCCAGTGATATATGAGTAACATATGCTCAGTAACAGACTTGTGCAGGAACACAGAGACATTGTAGTGCCTTGTAGGCTACTTACATACGGACTTTGGTACAGTGACAAAGTTATGAACAGAAAACGAAGAAGCTCTGGATTTCTCACTGGTTAGTGCGAGAGAATACAATATTTATATCGGATATTTGGTTTGAAGTCAAGTGATAGTTTTAGTTTTGAAATATTACCGTGACAATTATGCGATCCACGATATTTTCTTTTCAAACGCCACCAACTTCTCCATAACATTTGCCATGCTGCTACAGTGTTGGTTACCAACACAAATAATTCATTGTGAAAATATCTCAACTGGAGCTCTGCTATAGGCCTAGCCTAAGAGGAATAGCTCAGGACAGGGATACCATTAACAATACGCTCACAGTAATGTTCTGAGCTTAGTTATCTAATTTTGGCAGGGCTGGGCCAGTCTGATAAACAAAATAATATATTAGAACATGTAACATCGTCCAGTCTGTATTTGGCAATGGTGTCTCGTATCATCACTGCGATCAAAATATAAGATTTAGCAATCCCTATTCAAGGACTGCACTGGGTCGTGTTGACGTTAATAAAAATCTTCTAAGATTATAGCACTAGATTTATTCTTAGTCCTAAAAACTTAAAACAGAAAAAAAAAATATCCAGATTTTTTTTATCATGGCTGATATCAGAATCCGAAACTGCTATCGGGGACTTTCAATTCCGTGTTTAACTCAACTAATAAGAAAAGAAATGTAAAGCAAAACCCAAACTAATTAACATCACAAGGCCCAGCACCAGGGGTGTCAAACTCAATCGCACAAGGGACCAAGACTCAATCACACTGAAGGTTGTGAGGCAAGCTGGATGAACATTAGTTGAGCAGTGGAAGATTAAACCTTTTCTAGACAAGGATATGAATTAAAACAGCAAAAGTTAAAATAACAAATCAAGGCATGCTCATTTTCACTCTTATGCCAATTTGTCAGAGCCGGATGTTTAGCATCATTTAATTTGGCAACAGGTTGGTTTATATTTGGTGTAAGATTCTGTGTTATAGAGGTTCTCAGGATGGACTGCAGGTGTTCATCAGTGAGACAACTTGTATTGTTAATCTTAATCACAGAAAACATCTACTCACCCATGCTATCAAACATGCTTAAAGTTCGAGCCGCATGTACAAACGAAACTGGGGCATCGTTTCAGGAATGAAACAAGTAAACTCAGCAGCCCCAGAGTACTATATTTTGCCTCATAGTGCCTCATTAAACTGCAACTCTATGAGCTCCATCTGCAAATGTACAGTTGCAATTTCCACATCGATGGTAAATGAGTTTGCAAACAGCTCGTGCTTCAAAGTCACTAAAGCGCCGTGGGAACTCAGCGAAAAGTGAGCTCAGTTTTTCGATCAAGTGTGCATTTGGGAACACCATGACGCTGATCTAGTTCAATATTGCTTTGCAAGAAGGGAAATGAAATAAATTGCATTGCTGCATTTGTGTCTCCCATAAACGCAGCTTCACTCGAAATGCCTTTACTGCATCATGCATATCGGTGATCATGGAACTGCAGGTTCAAGACGTTGAGATGAGTGCTTATGTCAGACAGAAACCTCAGTTCACATTTCCACCTTTCATTCTGCAAAACTATGGGGTCTATTCCTGTGCATTCCAAGAACCGATAGATTTCCTCGATCAGCTGGAAAACTCTCCTGAGAATTTTTCCCTGACGTAAACATCACACCTCTGTATGATAAGGCATGTCGCCGAACTCTGAATCTATTTCCTGCAAACAGACTGAAATTGGCGATGATTTAAACCTTTGCCTCTGAGAAAGTTGGCGGTTTGTGCTGCAGTACTTAATATATGTTCCATGTTAATAACTCTACCGCACAGCTACCCTTGGTGTTTGATGTAGTGATTTGCTGTCAACTCACCAGTACAGTTCTCCTGTACCTTGAACCGCATCCTTTCAACTAGTCCACTTTTTATCACTGTACATCGCCGGCACAAGATGCCCCAAAACAGATTCCTGTCGATTACACTTTGACATAGCCTATGTTGTCAAATGTCTTTTCCTGTCCTTGTCTCATGTACGGATTTCATTTCTAATATTTCTGCTGTAACATTCAAACTGGAGTCCATTCCACCAATGAAGATGTCGAGCTGTGCAGTTGTATCAATATTTTCATCGACAGCAAGAGAATATGCATCCAAGTCTATGCCTTTTTTTTTCGATCTTCTGTGTTTTTTAGATCATGGCTATCTCACAAACTCGATCAGCTAAAGGTTACATCTGCTTTTTCTCTGAACAAAAGATGTCACGGACTTTCTTCACAGCAAATGATCGGACTGATTTGGCGATCTCCTCTGCCACAATAAATGTACATTCACAGCAGCTTCAGTTTGTGATTTTACTTGGGTGAAAAACGTCTACTGTGATATTAGATTCCTCCTCAATTCTGCTACCTTCTGTAGCTTGCTGTTCTGCATTCATCTTTTTTTCAACTTGTCTTGATGTTTAGTCTCATAGTGCTGTTTCAGACTATGATTATTCGTTGATCACAGCCACATTATCTCCAAACATTAGGCACACAGGTTTACGCTTTCGCTAAACATATATTCGACCTCCTACCGGCTTTGAAAGCTGCTGTTTTCAGAATCTCTTGACCATGTTACCGATTTACTTTGATTTAAAATTAAGACTGTCCATCTACCGACACACGCGTGATTGACATGCGGTTGGCGGGAAGGAGTGATGCAATATCCGGGCACCATAGCCTACTAATAAAACTATGTAGTTTCATTTCTTATGCGCCAATCCAAAATGAGCAAGAGAACATTGCTAGGTCACTGTGGTGACGAATATTCATCCGCTATACACCTTTTCGCTTGTTCTGATCGACAAGAGAATACACTTGCGTCCGGCAAGGCTGCTAAATTAGGGACTTTGTGGTTTGTACTTCATATCGTCGGGTCATTAAAAAATACTTGCCTAAAATTCTCTCCTGGGCTGGATATAATTGTACATTGGGCGGATGTGGCCCGCGGGCCCTGAGTTTGAAATCTGTACTTACACTACAGCGAACTCATGTTTAAAGACATAATATGGTAAGAAAACCGTAACTCAGACTCTAAATATTATTATCACCATCTTGTTTAAAGAACCTGAGGACCACACACCGGCCATAGGTTACTGTGCATCACCTCCACTCTATCTTGTTGATGATACACTCAAACCCAGAAATGGTCTCCTTTTCCATCTCACTTTCCATGCAGCATGACGATTATGTAAAAATTCCAAAGGCAGCCTCTGGTGACAGACAACTGTGAAAAAAGACATGGACCAATCACAGACACCCAAGAGGAGGTGGGAGGAACCAATTGACGAGAGAGGAAACATTCATGAGGCAGAACATTCACCACGTGACCGTCCCCCGCCCCCTAGGCTGGACTCCATGACGTTCCCAATCGATCGCTTGCCACAGCTAGAGGTGCCCATCATCAAAAAGTGAGTATGAGGCCATTTCAGTCAACAAAATTACAATAAGTCATGAAAGTATAGGCTAGTGTAAACTTAGACATGATTTTATTCACAAAATACACAACAATATGGTAATGGGCATACAAGGACTGATTGCCACCACTATCATTATGATAGTATCCAACATGACGTGCGGTTATCACAAACGCCACATCCTAGGAGTCAAGGCGCATTGAAGGACAACAACAGATCAGACAACTTAGCAAAGAGAGACAATAAAACAAGCTTATGTCAAGACACTCCATCCTCATGCCCTCATTTCACAAGGAAGTTCTCAGTAAGAATCGGGTTTACAAGCCACTCGCCCGGTGACAACAAAATGAAGTCATGGTCTTCTTTGACTACGAAGGACGAACAACAACAACAACAACAACAACAACAACAACAACAACAACAACAACAACAACAACAACAACAACCACCAACAACCACCAACAACCACCAACAACCACCAACAACCAAAAACCAAAAAACCCCAACCAACAAACAACAATCAACAACAAAAACGACAACAACAAACAACACAA
>JBCEWB010118655.1:0-11574 GCA_039654565.1 Peronia peronii
GATGAGAATCCAATAATGCAATAAAAAATTTTGGCACCAAAATCGAAAAAGGCGTTTTGTCAAATCACGTTAGAATTTTTAGACAAAAAACATTTAATGTCATTTTGTTATGTGAAATCATGCAGCACTTTTGAATCCAACATAATCTTAAGTGGGTGAAATGAGTCTAAAGTGAAAAATTTCACGTATATGTTTATTGGTATAAGTTGAAAAGGAAATACTGGGTGAAAAGGAAATATAAAGGAAGTAACTGGGCAATCACTGTATGCTTACTGAAAGTTAACGGCTATGTTTAGACTCTTTATCAATTGATTACTTGATAGTGCAATACTGTTAGCCAAAGCCAAAGCTTTTGTTTCATGTACATTTGATTTAATAATGTATGACTTAAATATCAACAAATTTTATCATTTGGACTAAAAATGTTCTGATTGCCCGGTCACTTCTGACCCACCCTGTATGATCACACTGAAAGTTGACTCCTGTGATCTCATGGTCATTAAAATCTGGTTTCATCAATCCATGACAGCCGACTCATTTCATTCAGTCATGCAACATTTGTTCATAAATCAAATGTGAAACAACTGATGAACGAAAGAAGAACTTACTGAAACTAATATAACAAAAATATTCTTTCATATTTCACACTCTGATTTCTCTCTCAGTGCTGCCATTATAGTTTCATCATAACCAACACCCTCTGAGTACAACAATTGTGATTCTGAAAAAAAATTAAATTACTGTGTGAGATAAAAAAGTCCTTCTTATTCCATACTATGGTTTTTAATATTTACAAATATAAGTAATGCTGTGTAACACATGGGAGAAAATTTACTGAATAATATGAAAGTAAATAAGCTGAAAAGAATGGATAACATCTGAGTGCATTTTTTTAAATAAATAAGTCAATGAAAGATCGACTCCCTTGATTTCTTGAACTATCTGTCTATTATCTTTTCATGCAACATGGCCTGCCTGAAATGGAAGCCATTGACATACCATATGTGTTAGTACCTGAAAAGCATTATCATTCAAAGTCATCATCTCATGATCCACCACTCTTTGAGATATTATGCTACTGCTGACCCATTACTCCAATTTACTGTATTTTTCTGTGATACATTCCTGTACTGCAAAAAACATTACTGAACTGCCCTGTCCCACTCCGCCTCATCAAGACAAAAAATGGCGTGGTTTGTCCACAAGTATCAAATAACTGAGGAAACAGTATAGGGCAAAGATCAGACGCAATGACAGACCAGATTTCAAGGTAAACTTAATCATTTTGAGAGTCTGGAAATAAAAGTCTGGTAAAGTCCATACAAATGGGTTCCCTTCATAACTATCACTGTTCCTGAAAAATTCAAAACTGATCTGCTGTTAAGAAAATAATTATCATATGGAATATATATGTATATCTCTCTCAGAATTGCACTGAAAGATTTGGGTTAAGTTAGTGTGATTTTGCCCGTTATATCATCATCATATTTATTAGATCAAGCAAGGATCATAAACTGTGATCTCTCAGTCTACACATTTTCGCACCAGGTATCTATTTTTGATTAAAACTAAGTTGTGTCGACTGACTTAAAAAGTTTGAAACATACAAATGACAGATGATCATGGTGTGGAACAGATATCTTAACAAACAAGAAATGTGTAGACTGATCACAACCAAATATCCAAATCTGTCATTTGAAAAAAATGAAGATACTTGTTGATACTACAAGCAACAATCAATTGCAATTGAGGAATAAACCACCTTATAAAATAATGTTATAGCACTGCTAATATGTTACACTTTGCCACAAATTTAATTTCTACCCCATAAATTCGCAATTCTTATATCACTACACAGTATTTTAGTAATGTTTTGACACAGTTATGGTTTGGATATACCTTTCAGCTGCCCTGTCTTAGCAGCTATGCAGAGATGGAAACAGTATTTAAATTTTTAACATTTCCTCCTGCTTTCTCCTATGGTTTGAATGGACCAGGCCAAGGTATGAATAGATAACCTGTGGTGAATTTTATTTGTCCTCAAAAAGACATGTACATGTATCTATAAATGAGAGTACATCTACAATGTATCAGACTTATAAGTGATGGCTTTGAATATGCTATCACAAAGAAGTTTCAATTCATCTTGACTAGGAGGATCTACATCATGGATCAAAGTTTTCTTTGAATAGACCATTATCATATGCATGCTGTGACATCCTCTACACAACATACTATTTTCAACACTTCATTCCCATCAGTGTCCTTATTCTGCATTAGGAATCATTCACCGCAAGCAATAGCTCACAGTAAGTACTACAATAAAAATCCAAAACATTTTCTCAGATCCAGTCAATTCAGTCATTATGATGACTGAAAGCAAAAATGACTTTCAGTCTATCCTCATTAACAATAAGCAGACTGATTTGGGCTTGTACACTGATCAACAAATAATTGGTGGAAAACAACATACTTTTTGAAAAAATCAGTCTTGTGTTGGAAAATGGATCCATCTGATCCAATCTTTGATCCTGGAGTAAATGGGTTAATGAACCCCTTTGTGACACAAGGTCAGTTTGCTTTTCATCATGCACTATTTCCCATATAACAAGTCTGCTACATTAGTATCACAAGAGGAATATATATGACTCTGGTTGTTGTATGATGAATACTGTTCACCAAATAAGTATTCTGGCAGTTTTATTATATAGGGTAATATCCCAAACAGCCTTTACCACACAGGTCACAAAGGGGTTAAAATGAACCACATGATGCCACTCAAGCAGTCTATGTGAATATAATATATAATGTTTGTAGACGTTCTGTTCTCAACATACAAAGACAGGAGTAAGAGGAAGGCACCAGCAGGTTACATCTTAGACTCTCTGTAAGGCCACTTGTAAGTCCCTGTGTACTGGAAGTCAAACTTGGCACACAACTCATCACTGGCCTTTGGTCCTCGGCTGAGGGAGAGATGAAAAGCATAACATATGTAAAGGTTGATTCTGCTCGGAAAAAACGATGAGATAAAACACTGGCTGACAAAGGACTGAAAGAAAGAAAAGAAAGAAAGAACAGACAAAAGAAAGAAAAAAAAAAGACAAAAAGAAAGAAAGAAAGAAAGAAGAAAAACAGAAAGAAAAGAATATGCAAGATATCAGCAAAGAGATAAAGAAAGATTATTCAAAGAACAAACAAAACAGTTGTCAGCAAGAAGTAAGGAAGAAAGTAGGGAACATACAAATGAACAAAGATGACACTGCAGTAACAAACTCAGACTGGGATGGGATATATAAAAAAAAATCGTATGACAAAAAAAGTGGCTAAGATATTGGAACAGAATTTGGAAACAGTTTTAAAACAGAACACGATGAAAATACATGCCAAACTTGTGGCCTGAATAAGATTCTAGTAAGTATATAACATTATCACAATTCCCTATTGTAACAGTACAATATTCAATTTTGAGGATCTAATTGCTCGTAAAATGAAATTTGAACATTCTGGATGCGCAAGAAAATATTTTAATGTGTTTCGCATTATGCTAGAGATAGCAATACATATTAGAGTTATTATGCATAATCTGGTATCTGCCTTATAAATCTTTAAATTTTCAAGGATTTTGTTTTATTTTTTTATTTGCTGGTTTTTTTTGTTTGTTTGTTTTGTTTTGTTTTTTCAAATATATTGTTGTTCCCTGCTGGATTCTGGCATTCAAGACAGTCAAGTTCCCAACAAATGACAAGGATGTGCATTGTAATATATCTCACATGTGTGCAGTGTCTCTCACTGTGACAACTGATGAAATTATCACAAATGCAATCCCGGTTATATGATGACTTGGAGAAATGTGCAAGAAGTTTGTTTAAAGAAAAAAAAAAAAAGAATAAAAAAAAAAAAGAATTATGTAGGATTGAACAGACAGAAGATAAAGTAGAATGTAATACATAATAGAATGAAAGAATGATAGATTTGTTCTCAAAAGAAAATTAGCTTCACAACTGATGAGAAATAATACCCAGTAACATATATTCACATACACCCACACATATGCTCATAAACTAAAATATCAGAATAGCATCAGACACACCTACACATGCTTATGAACTAAAATATCAGAACAGCATCAGACACGCTCACACATGCTTATTAACTAAAATATCAGAACAGCATCAGACACACCCACACATGGTTATGAACTAAAATATCAGAATAGCATCAGACACACCCACACATGCTTATAAACTAAAATATCAGAATAGCATCAGACACACCCACACATGCTTATTAACTAAAATATTAGAATAGCATCAGACACACCCACACATGCTTATAAACTAAAATATCAGAATAGCATCAGAACAAGATAAGACTCAAGAAGCTAGTGCTGCACAGCTTGATAAGCTTGTAATGACAGAAGAAAAGAAATGAAATAGAATTATTACCAGAACATGAAAAAACACTTTACTAACAGGGTCAGGAAGCTTTGATATGCTATAGAGAGAGAAGACAGAAATTTTCAAGAATGGTATATGACTATAGATAAATTTTACTGAACTATAAGAAATAACTAAATAAAAGGACAGAGGATGATGAAAGACTGTGCAGTGACTGAAGTATCCTATACTATAAAATTCTGGTCATATGTCATAAAAAATTGGGCAAGTAATTAAAGTTATGATGTTTCTACATAATTTTAATGGGCTGAAGATCATGAATGTTTTTTACATACTGCTAGCACTTAGTATGATTTATTCGATTATTTTGGTATAAGTTATAATGTACATATTCATATGTATCTAAACAATACAGTGAATTGTAAGAAAGTATCATTGGATCTTCAGCATAGTTTTATCTGCTACAGCAGTGTGTGTGAAAAGCCAGGATTGTTTCAAGTCTATAATTACAACTGTGCACTGTGTTTCACTCTGGTCCAGAAACAAGAAAAATGTTACTGAGCTCCAATAATTGTTTTTAAATGGAGATCATTTTGCCTTCTATGATGTAGTTCTTTTCATAGACAGGGTAAATACTAACTTGTATCACATTTAAGAAATAGCTGCATTGGAAACTAGTAAACAATAGAGGCTATATTGAATTTTTTTTTAACTTTCTCCTGGGACCAATATCTCTCTAAAAATTCATCAGGAAGACTCTAAAATGAATATTTTGATATTACTGTTAAACACAAACATATTTGTCCATTAGAATAAGATATTAGTTGTGACTATGATTGGCTTGGTGCAATGGAGCTGTAACTGTGCTAATGCCACTTTTAAACGAAGATCCCAGTCTATATTTGGCCGATATATTTATTGAACATATATATTTTAAAAAATGACAACATTTAATATAAATGTTCAAATAAGTAAAGAAGATGATGCTAGAGTAAAGTAAGAACATAGAGATAAGCTGCCTTTTCTGATGTTTTAAGTTCCTCCAAAAAACTTCCATGTTATTCATGAGTAACAGTCTACAAAATCCAAGTGTAAGACTTTTGAGAGCACTCCTAACAAAATTAACAAATAAATGGGATGAAGGAAAAACTTTTGTTATAAAAATACCCACAATCTGTAAACTCAGTACCAAAAGAGGTTAAATGCTGATTTGATTATAAACATAAAGTTGATTATTCTCTATCTAAATATGTTATTTAGCATTTTCTTTGTCTCTGAAAATAATCAAGACTGCGTGATACATGATAAACTATGTGTGAAAATCATCTATGCCAACATTTTTCAACATTTTTATAGACCACTCCTAACACATAAGGAAAGCCCTTAATATGTGTAAAGGTGAAAGTCTATACCTTGTGTAACATGTCATCAAATATAATTTAGTCATATGAACCAAAGTAGATTTGACCTATCTTTTCAGCTCTGAATATCAGCTTCACAAATATGAGACCAAACATTGTCAAATAAAGTATGCCTAGGAAATGCAAATAGCATTTCAAAGTTACTCACTCAGTGCTGAAAACCACTTTTTAAATTTCTGGGGGTTTTTTCTGTCTTTCTTATCAACAGAAGAAAAAAATCAAGCAAATTCTAGACTGATGATTTCACTATGTTTATTAGGTAATATGAAAATTTCATAATTCTTTTTTTATTTTTGGACAATCCACGACAATATACATAAGAACATTGACAGAGGATTACAGAATGAAAGCAAGAAACTATCTCAGCACACAAGATGTTCTGTTCTTGGCATACATGTAATTCTCTTTTGTGTTTTTCTTTTGCCATTCATACGCTGGTAATGGTAAAACATTTCTTGGTTCTTAAACAATATTTTTTATCTCTATTGTGTGTGCATGTGTGTGTGTGTGTGCAGCCTGTCATTTTTCAAGTATTATATTGAGTTATTTCTTTCAATCAGTCATATGTGCTGAAAACATATATCTGACTTTCAGTCAAAAGCATGGCAATTAGCTTTTTCAGTCAATCTTTTCAAACAGTTAATACAAACTTGTATACTGATATGACCGAATCAACGAGATTATCAATTACAGTCTCGAAAAAGAGCAATTGAAAAGAATTAAGCGAAATGAATATGTGTATACTAAACTCAAAATATGGAATATGAATACATGTAAATTGCATCTGAGCACACATGCTTGAAAAAAAAAAAAGAAAGGATATTATGTTAAAAAATACAAAGCAAAATAAATGTATCAGAAAATGAATGTCTTTTGTATAAAACATTTATTGGATGGTTTTACCTTATAAATCACATTTGACTACAAAAAAAAAAAAAAAATCAACACATGAAATAAATCAGTTGTTTTCATAGAGAATCTCTCCAAAAGACATTTCACACTTTCAACTTTATTTCATTGGAATTCTTTTTCTATAAGCACCTTTTGACATTGTGTGATGATATAGATATTGCATAACTTATGCATCACCTGTCACTTAGACATGCATTATTATTATTTTTGCTTTAGTTTCCTGTCGCACTGATTCAGTTCAATTGACCCCAAAATAGATGTCCTGTTTCATCTACTGAACATATGTTCTTGCACAGGTACACATTACTCCACTAACTTCTTGCGTAGAACAAGGCCATATAACTAAGTCCATGTGCAATTACAAAAAAAAAATCAGGTCAGGAACACAAAATACTGTGTACTCAATAGACATCACTATAGACAGAGAATGTTCTAGTTAGATTGACAAGGACTGGAATGCCTCTAAGGCAGTCCCCTTGTATGCTTCCCAGGTTTCTCAGAATATTCATGAGTGTCTCCTTTGAGTTTGTCAAGGTAATGATGGCCTAGATCTTTATGTGTCTTTCCACCACTTGGGTGCGGTTATCTCAAAAAAATGGATTGTAAAGCACTTAGAGCGTATATTTGCAAGGGAATAAATGTTGTTATTACCATTATTATCTCAAACCCTAGATAACTATTTCCAACATAAACAAGTTGGTCCCGAGAAAATTTTTGTTGTTGTTGTTCAAACCAAAAATTGTATAATAAAACTGAGAGTCTGAGACAGGAGAAAAATATGTTGAAAAAACATTAAAGAAGGCAGTAATTTGACTTGAGAAGCAGTGAACTAAAAGCATTTGTAGCATAAAAACATAAAGAACACAGTGATAATATTGAAAAAAATAAAAAATAAATCTGACTATGATTTGTGCTCGTTAAAATATAGAATACAGAATGTACAAATAAAAAGTCAAGACAGAGAAGTAGGGGGGAGGAGGGAGGGGGTGAAGAACCCACCGGAAATGCTCTGAGTAATTCTACAGCATGTTGACATCCTTACTCTCAGTCCAGTATGCTTACTTTTGTGATGGAATAAAAGAATAATCACAGCGAGTGACTATGGCTACACACTATGATTTCCTCCAAGGCATGCCATGAAGGCAGTATGTAACATTATAAAAACTCTCTGAAGTGAACTACTACATGACTCACCACTGTACTCTCATACATGTACTCTCCAAAGGTATGAGAATATCATATGTATTTCATTAATGTGTATTGTATTTTGGGGGGGGGGGGGGGTCACTTTTCATGAATACTATTAAAAGTTCACATTATATAATTCTTAACATTACACTGTGTGTCAATTATTTCAATATTTTTAATCTTATAGAATCAATAGCCCCTTTAACGAAACATTCAGAGAAAGTGAAACTGGAAAAAAGCCATATGGATTTGGCTTGAACAGGTAAAAATATATTTGTCCAAATACATGCAAGGTTGTTCAGTCTAAAGATTCAAAGAAAAACAAAGTGGTTTGGCACAAAATTATCAATTTCTTGGTGAATAATAAGAGTGTGAACTGTGAATGTGAATAAAATGAGAGTCGAAATAGATATGTTCATTCAAGAGCAAATCCCTGGAAAATTATCACAGAAAATGCTAGCAAGTGGATTCTGTGACCAGCCCATTACAAAATGACAGTCAGGTAAGTTATAATGAGAACCAAAAAAAAGAAAAAAAAATGTGTATAGTGACATCTACATCACATGATATGTTAATCTTATATATCTATTTAAGTCAGGGACACTGGGTATAATATGGAAAAATGAATAATTAAAACTCTGACAAAAACTCTTGTTGATTATCTTGGAGGAATCTAAGAAATGAGCACTGAACTATTCTGATATCTAACTTCTGTAATTTACCTCAGCAATGAGTGTATTTCTGGTGAACATGAAAATAGTTGGTTAACACATATGTATAACCAACAAGTAAATAAGTTCATAGTTCTATTTGTGGTCCAGTCTGGTCCAGTGACAATAATGTTGCCTGTAATTTTGCTAAGTAAATCATATGAGATTTATTAATTTTCTGGCAATTACTTAGCAATTTCTAAGCAATAACATCTTTTAATGTTGGGAACTTGTGAGAAATTCAAAGACATTGGAACATCAACAAGCGTACTACTCTGATAATCTTCAGTTTTTCTCAAAATCCTGTTACCTAAGCGGGATCAAGAATACCAAGTGCTTTAATTTCCTTCCTTCTCAGAAGTCACAATTCATTGTTAAGTATCACCACTACATCATAGAAGAAAAAATAAATAATACAATGAAGTCTAACATTTGTGTTATGGAACTATATATCCGAAGATAACAAGAGCAAGGTTCACTTGTACAAATAATGTCACGAGATTCATATAAAATCAAATTTCCATGATATCGACAATCAAAATCACTTAGTACATCGGTAACTATAATAAAGTACACACTGCATCCACCTAACATCATAATATTGCAATGTAAAACTAACATGATATGAGCAAAAACATGTATCCTAGATGAGGACTCATTATGTTTTATAAACAAAAAAAGACACATGATGATCTGACAGACTGCAGCTTTCTTTGGTATTAATTTTCAAGAAAGTTTTATTTCCCTGAAAACTTAAATAAAGAAAGAAATTCTAACTTAAGGTGAAGATTTCTAAAAGAAGAAAAAAACAAAAAGCTTGGCACTGAGGATGAAATTTTCGTGAGATCTGGGAAGCAACAGCTGGCTAAGACGTTGTTAAATGTTTTCTTTCAAGCTATCATATATACTTGAATCTTGTTGCCAAGTCAAAATAAGGACATTCCCATAAAAGCATAAATTTAAAAAATGCACTTTCTATGTTGAAATAGTTAATGAGTCAAACAGAACGGAAACTTTCACTGAAAAAAAAATATTTTGCTATGGGGAAAAAAAAAAAAAGCCCTGTTGATGCTGTATTGTATCTTATTATTTTGTAAAAAAAAAAAATAAAAAATAATGATAATCCTTGCTTTCAAATAAAAAAAAATATTTTTTTTTTCCACCTTACTCTGCATCTTCCAATGATATAGCAGCAAAATATGACTGTATAATTTGCCAATTTTGATATAAAACATTGACAGTAAACATGCAGAAGTAAAATGAAAACTCATTAGATTTCATTCAATAAAAAAAATGACAATACTCCTAGTGTGAGTCAGTGTACAGCTGCTGCTGAGTTGCTTAAAAGAACAAGACTCAGACTAGTGCAAAGACAAAATTCTTGCAGTAATTCAATAAATAATAATCAGAATACCATGTTTAATATTATGAAGCATTCTTCCTGGATTTTAATTTAATGCCTGGAGAGATTCTTTTTCTTGATATAAAATTAGAAAAGAGTCACTTCAAAACACTATATTCTGTACAAATTGGGAAAACTAATTTATTTTACCTTTGTAGGACTAAAGAATTGTTTGAATTGACAGATAATCGTTATGAGGGTTTAATAATCCATTTTAGTCTTTCTTCAGATTTCAGATCTGTACGTTGGAATTTCTTAGTGAAGTATCATTCCAACTATAGTGGAGCACAAAAAACTCAAATTTCTTGAGGATTGAAAAATATGTTCAAAATTTCTGTAATTCGAGATTTCTGTGGCGGCCTTTTTTTTTTTTTGCAAAGGAATAGACAGATTGCTAAGGGGGTATGATCATGACAACACTAATGCGGTCCGATCTTAACAGGATTCTAGGAACAAACACTCCTCAGTTCATCTACATGATATCATCCATTGTCTTCTGCAAGAGCGTTACCTACTGTGCTTGCATCCCGTCATGTAAGCTATGGGTTTTTTTTGGCAGTACCGACAGCGTGGTCTAGTCCACCACCCCTGCTCAATTACCACATCACCCCCTCCCGGTGATTCATCTTTAATTAAACTCATATATAGATTTATACTATACACTGCCTATCCCTACCACTCCCGCACGCTTTTGTCTTATCTTCAACAGCCTGAGGCAAGCAAGGCCTGGCAAAAATGGACCTAATCAGGCATTCTGCCACTTTGAGATCCAGTAGATGATGATGAAATTGTTCGAGAAATGCATGTTAAGAGTTCCAGAAAAATATGTGTTGATAATACACAGAAAACATGTAAATTTAAACAGGGCTAATAATGGCTTTCAACATTTCTGCCAATTCGAGATTAGCGTGTTCAAATTTTTTGTGCTCGAATGTACTATAATTCACTTCCTCGCTATGAAAAATATCAGCACAATTCCAGACAGCGTACAGTCAATCTTTTCTACATCAATGGAAATGAACTCAACATTTTCTCACAACAGAACAAAAAAAAGCCAATGGCAACAAAAAGCTTTCAGTGAATTATGCTATAAAAATGCTTTTTCATCACAAAAAAAACATCAGCAGTTCAGTCCATTTCTAGTTAATGAAGCTTGGCCGTTTCCTAAGGCTGCATTTGTGTAAAACGCAACATTCCAAATCACTCTCAACATCCTGCCTTTTTCTCACCATGTTCCATCTTATTTTATCCTTTATCACATCAAAATTTAGAAAAATATGTCTCGCGACCAGTCGAAATAAGACGTAAGCCACTGGATTAGAACCGAGAAATCGGACTTTAAATATGGTGAGGCGGGTCAGACATCGAAATTTTTTAAATTCCAGAAATCGAAAGTACATCCATTTCTGAACAAAACAGTATTGGTCTTACCCTCGATTTATAAATATTTCTTCATTAAAATCACCTTTTTGTGAGGTATGTAGATTTATGTGTTCGACCGTTCATTTAAACTCAACTTTCTCAGAATTTCGGTCATTGCTGGG
>JBCEWB010118666.1:0-11574 GCA_039654565.1 Peronia peronii
CTTTGAAAAAAAAAAACCAAAACAAAACGCGCGGGATGTGGGTGGGGGGGGGGGACGGGGAGGGGGCGGGGAGGGGGGCGTTGTAACTTGACCAGGAGGCCTCTCTTTATTTCACCCTGAACCCACTAAATCCATTTCACTCTGTAGTCCCAAAAACTAACAATGCGAGATAGACATAAAAAGTTAGGTTAAACAGCCGTAGATAACCGATAGGTCGTTGAGGGCAACAGCAGAACTGCCCACCTGCCTATCATTTGTCATGCCGAATTGCATTTTGTGTAAATAATGTCTGATTTGTGTTGTATATGTGTATGGTATCCGTGTGTTTATTTGTTAAATAACGAGTCTGATTTCTGCACGGGTATATTGTATGTATTTGTTGTATTTGTGTATGTGTGTGTGTGTGTTTATGTGCGTTTATGTGTGAGATAATTCGCAAGATAATGGTGTATATCTGTGTATTTATGTAAGAAATAATGTCTAGTGTTGTTAGTTGTGTGTGTATGTGTCTATTTGTGTTTGTATGTGGAAAAATTCAGCCTGATTGTCTGTGGGTGTTTTGTATATGTGTAGATATGTTTTTCTATGTGAATATTGGTAATGATCCATTAACGACGGGCCTGACTTACGTTGTGTTGATCTGTGTATTGGTATTTTCTTGTGGATAATAATGAATTTGCTTTGTCCGCGAATTTTATGTTTATCTGAAAACAACAACAACAACAACAAAGTCAGTCTGCTTAATGCATGTATGTGTGTGTGTTGGTTATGTCTGTACATACTTGTCTTGGGCCGCTATGGGACTGTGCAAATATTATGCAAAAAATGGAGCTAATGCTGTGAATCTTCGGGCTGATATCAAATATTTGGCCACACCTGATCGAACGCTGACTTATCGCTCTGCAGTGGGTTATTTCAAGTGTGTGTGGAAGTCGATTTGGACTATTGACATTGTGTGTGTGTGTATATGGGTCTTTTAGCAGTTTGAACTGGATTTGAAAGATTCCGTTATGACATCATTTGGGAAAAAAGAATTTGAACGAATACTCTTGTAAATCAGGAATAGTGGAAATACTTGGGTCCAGTACTTGACGGAGATTTTGCCAGGCATGTACACGTAAGCAATAGAAATGTATCTGTCAGTCTTATCCACTTAAAAACAAAACAAAACAAACAGCAACAACAACAAAACTCAGTTATATTGTATAGTGCAATACTCGTATGACTTTCATTTTCAACAGAAATGTTTAATCTTGTGAAAACAAAATGTCCGTTTATGCTGGTATTGTTGATTCTGGGTAAACAGTGCAAGCATTTTAACACAATTGGAAGCCAGTGTGTCTCAGGAAGTGTTTAGTATTTTAAGCTTCTTTTTTTTTTTTTTTTTCGTATGTCATTTACTTCTTTATTTACGTTAACATTTTTTCTGTGTTGTCGATATTTTCACAGGAACGACAGTTAATATGACGGCCGCCATGCTGGTCACTCGCTGAGGGAAGCCGTCACGTGATATGGAGTTTGTCGACGTCATCGATACGACAGAACCCCTAAGTGACTACAGCCGTTTGACATAATATCATATCCCTGATCAACGAGAATTCTAGATTGAAATTTGGCAGTTCGTTTAAAAGATCACGAAAAAATCGGATTTACCTGTTTGATTTCCTACGAGCAGAAAATTGACCATTACCAGTCGAGAAGCTTGTACTTCACTTCGTTGTCAACTTTGTTTACGACTATCTGTTGAAAGATATCATTCAACAAGTAGTTGATAAAACAGGAGTCCATTTAGGAATCTTTCTGTGATATGTCAGTTTCGTAACAAAACCTGTTAAAATACATTATAAGGAGATATCTCAGTTATAAAGCAAGATTGATTAAGCAAGCTAGATGGACAGCGTCGAATGGACATTGGTTAGTGTTTTGACCTCAGTTTTAGGTCAGTAACCAATCTGGACCGTGTGAGATCTGATACTAGGAAGATCATCAGTTATCCAGTCTGACACGAATCATCACGAGTTATTTGTTCGTGGACAGTTCAGCGAAACACGGCGATCGTGCCCACGAGCCGTCAGCTATTCGCTAAGCAGTGCAAGTGTGCATCGTCTTGGCTTGAGACCATGTAAGATATCAGGAGATCTTGCATACCAACGAAGTGGAGTTCGAGCATTTCTGTACCGAACATTTCCAGGACAGCTGATAGTCAGTCTAGTCGGGCCCAGATGAAAGTTTGAATGGCGAAGGAGAAAAAAGGAGGTGGAAAAGGACCTGATTTGACAATTTAGTGTTTTTTTGTTTTTTTTCAATAATAGAGGAATTTTGTGGCAGCGACACCTGGTGTCAGCCTGAAGACAAGGGAGAGCACTAGCCTGCTCGTGCATGCCCGGGTCCATGACGGAACAGGTGTCCAGGCGAGTGGTCAACAACCCGACCCATGGCGTGGGGCAGGTGAGTACCGTCGACACATGAAGAGGTTGGATGACCATCAGATGATCACCTCTTGTTCACAGATTCACATCATTGTTTCCATTTTATACCAACACAGACAGCTCTGTAGATACTGTCTGTCTGCATTTCTGTATGTCTGCCTGCCCACCGGCCTGTCTGTTTGTCTACCTCATTGCCTGACTCCGTCTGTCTATCTATCTGCCTGCTATTTATCTAGTTATCTGTCTCCCTGCCTGCATGCCAGCCTGCTTGTCTGCCTGTATGTCTGTGTGTCCCTCTGTATGTATGTCTCTCTGTCTGTCTGCCTGCCTGCCTACCTGCCTGCTGTCTGCCTGCCTATCTGTCTGCCTGCTGGCTTAGTGTCTGTGTGTGACTGTCTTGCAGAAAAACTTTGTTGACTCTCGTCGTCAAGTAAACTGATTTTCAAATCTCCACCCTCTGCCTCTAACATACATTATAATCCTGTAAGTGAGACTTTAAGAGACTATGATAATATTTAGAGCATAATGCTTATACATGTCCCGAATTTTCATATTCATCGAAACTCAAATTGACCGAAAAGCAACAGCGACAACAACAACCTCATCAACAACATCAACAAAAACCACAACAGAACACGAGATATCATCTTTAAAGGTGACTCATTCATAGTTGCCGCCTGTATTAGGCTTGGCCGTCTTTCTTTACTAATGACATGGCCGGAAAAAAACTTCAATCATGTCTGACTCACGTTTTACTCTGCCAACTTTCCAGATTCACAAAGACGTCAACGATGACCGTTACCGTGACCTCAGGCGGCCCCGGAAGTTGCGATTCTACGTCAATGGCGACCGCTACTTCCGGGGCAAGAAGATCTACGTCACGCCCAACCGCTACTACAACTTTAACGACCTCCTCAACGACCTGACCGGCAAACTGCCCTCCAACCTCAATCTTCCCTATGGCGTCCGTCAGATCTTCACACCCGTGGGCGGTCGGCGCATCTTCGACATTGAGGATTTGTCGGATGGAGAGACGTATGTGTGCGCCGGCTTTGAAGGCTTTAAGACAATCAAATATGGCCGCGCAGAGCTGGAGCCCTGGTCCATGGGTGAGTCGACTGTATGGCATTTGATTGATTTAGTGTACAGATAGACAGAAAGAGATGAGAAAACTGTAAAGAGAAGAAAGGGGAAAAGGAATGGGAGGAAATGACCGGGAGAAAGTAAGAGAAAGATAGAGAGAATGAGCGAGTCAGCACAGAAAGTAAAAGGAGAGAGTAAGAGTGGATAGATGTGGATATGAATAAGAGGCAAGCTGAGATCAAAAGTCGAGTGAGGAGAGCAGGTGGGTCGAGATATGGGGCTGGTATTTAGAAAGGAGGGGGGGGGGGGAGGAGGAGGAATGAGAGAGAGAATGAGAGGAAGAGAAAGACAGTAAATTGAAAATTGAACAAAAAACAAAAAAAGAGAAAAAGAGACAGAGAGAAACTGACAAAGACAGTAAATGGAACAAAACAAAAGATAGAGAGAGAGAGAGAGAAAGAAAGAAAGAAAGAAAGAAAGGAAGACAGAAAGAAGGAGAGAAAGAAACGCTAGAGGACGAAAAAAGCAGAGACTAGTGACAAACAAGGAAAACATCACGAGACATGGAGTTTAAACACACAGAGGCAGAAAGAGAGACAAACAACAAAGAACAAGAACACAGAGAGGCAGAAGATGACAGGAAAAGAGAGAGGGAAAAGGAGAGAGAGAGAGAGAGAGAGAGAAAGAGACTGCAATAGAGAGATTATATGACAAAGACAACATGTGCAAATCTCTGAGCCGCGCAACCAGTGAGAAGTAGGTGTGGTGTCCTTTCCGGGTATGGCCGTAGTCCTGGGCAGTTTTGTTATCTGGCCACTTAACCACTTGACCGTTCCAGGGCCCGACCCCACTAGGCTTTGTCCATGGACAGTGCACATAAGTCAACAAGGGCGGAATTGTCTCCTGGTCTTTCTGCGTGTTCACTGGTATAATATAGGTCTGTATAGACATAGCTTGACCATTACATTGTCATGGTGGTCACTTTTAGAACTGGTCATTTCTCTCTCTCTCTCTGCCTGTCTCTGTCTATCTCTCATTCTGTTAACAAGTCTCTTCTAGCTAGGCATGGTTTGACCAGTTTACTGCTTTCTTGAAATGGTCAGTTTTAGCACTAGGCAGTCTTTGGCCGACGATTAGTCGTTTGACCTACCAAGGCACGGTTTTATCGGTCCACCCCTTAGTCAGGGTGGTCGCTGTTAGGACTGGTCATTTGCTCTCTGTCCACTTGTATGTACAGGTCATAGAACAGCTTTACACCATAAACACTATTCTAACAGAATCTGTATAATCTGCCTGTCAGTCTGTCTGTCTGTCTGTCATTCTAGCTCTTTGTTTGTCTGCCCGTCTGTCTGTGTGTCTGTCTGCCTGTCTGTGATCCATTCAGGGCATTTAATATGTGCGCACCCTGACAAGGGAATGTCAATTATAGGACAGTCCATGTTATAGAGATCGTCTTTCCGAAAGATATGTCTGTCTGTCTGTCTGTTTGTTTGTTTGTATGTTTGTCTATCTGCCTATCTGTCTGTCTCTATGTTTGCATGCCTGTATGTCTGCCTGTCGGCTTTCCTATCTGTGGTTTGTCTGTCTATATGTCTGTCGCCCTCTCGTCGTACCGAAAAATGCATTAGCAGGTTGCACCCTGGTGCTCTAGATATGATTATCCGCCAGAGAGGGAAACATGGAGGGGGGGGGGGGGTATGGTGAAGGAAAGTGGATCTCTTATGAAAGTAGGTTATACTCTTAATATCACTTTCTTCAGTGCAGATCTAACTAGGTATCATAATCTTATTAACCTTCAGATCAAAGGTGGCGTCTGATCAGTGGCAAAATACGGAACTATACGAGCAACCTGAACCTGCGGGAAATCTTTCTATCTACGGGAAATCTTTCTATCTGCGGGAAATCTTTCTGCCTGCGGGAAATCTTTCTACCTGCGGGAAATCTTTCTGTCACCGGGAAATCTTTCTATCTGCGGGAAATCTTTCTATCTGCTCTGCGGGGAATCGTTCTATCTGTGGGAAATCTTTCTATCTGCGGGGAATCGTTCTATCTGCGGGAAATCTTTCTATCTGCGGGAAATCTTTCTATTCGCGGGAAATCTTTCTATCTGCGGGAAATCTTTCTATCCGCTCTGCGGGGAATCTTTCTATCTACGGGAAATCTTTCTATCTACGGGAAATCTTTCTACCTGCGGGAAATCTTTCTACCTGCGGGAAATCTTTCTACCTGCAGGAAATCTTTCTACCTGCGGGAAATCTTTCTACCTGCGGGAAATCTTTCTACCTGGGGGAAATCTTTCTACCTGCGGGAAATCTTTCTACCTGGGGGAAATCTTTCTACCTGCGGGAAATCTTTCTATCTGCGGGAAATCTTTCTATCTGGTCCAAGGAGGTTTTGTTGTGACGGTTATTACACTTTGTCTTACACAGGCATCCGTCAAACAATATGACTCTGATTACAATTAGAACGAGAATATGTGTCAAAACTCATAACAATTAATAACAAATCCCAAAAATTCACATTGTAATGAAGTTATTTACTTCTTATCACATTATTATTATTATTATTACTGTTGTTTTTTGTTTGTTTGTTTGTTTTTTGTTGACATCTCTTCCACATTTTTTGTGGTCTCCCCTTTTTCAAATTAAAAAAAAAAGCAAAACTATTTGGTTTTCATTCTGTGCAATGTTCGTTTGTACAACACCAGCCTAGGGAAGGGAAGTCATCCAGCTGAATGGCCCATTAACCTGACGATGCCCAAGGCCACAACCGCGGTTTCCTGGTCCAGTCCGTGCAAAGCCACGGTTCTGGCAATGGAGAGCGGGCCGCACAATTACTTTGGTCTTAAATCCTCAACATTTCTTTGGCCTTGAGGATCTGACTGCAGTATTCCCATCCCGGTAATCCTTTGAGTTTCTGTGCATATCCTAATTAAATTTGCAAATATAGGACTTACAAACCAGTTACAGATTTGCAAATTTATGTGCCGTTTTGGATATGCACAGTCGAGAAACGAGGTGAGTTTTGCCAAGGAACATGTAACGTACCTTAGATGTAACAAAGTGTAATATTCATTATTACAGCTTTTGTATAGTAATCCGTATGTAATCTTCAGAAAGAAGTTATTCAGACATAATCTAGCTTGCTCAGAGATAGGATTAGTAACAGCACAGTTTATTCTGCTTATTTAAGTAAAAACAGAAACAAATCCTTATTATGGGATGGACAGGATAGGAATCTCAATGTACTGTAAGAGAGTTTATGCCTGACAGATGTGATAGCACAGAAATGTGCAAGTTACATGATTATATAACGACAAAGATTATAGTCTGTTAATACTGTATCAGCGTAGGAATCTGTGTATAAATATTGGAGAGGGCGAGAGAATGTGTAGCAGATTAAATATAGATCTAGTTTGTCCAGAAAGGAGACGAGTGATAGCATAATATGTGCAACTTATATGTGTAAAAAGAGAGATAAACAAGGTGAGGCATAGCACGATCCAAGCAAGGAACTTGACAGTGGAATCAGAACATATGTCTCGCAGCCAGTCAAAATGAGATGTATGTCGATTTTTCACCATATGAGGTTTTTGATATCCTTTCAGGTGGTGAAAAAAGTTCTGAGCCAGCTTTATTCTAGCCCGAGATATTATAGTTTAAAGAGACAAGGGAGGACCTCCAGCAATGACCGGAATTCCGAGAAAATCGTTGAAATGAACGGTTGAACGCATAAACCTACATACCTTCCTCACAAAAATTCGATTTTAATGAAGAAATATTTATAAATCGAGGATAAGACAGATATTGACTTGTTAAGAAATGAATGTACTTTCGATTTCTGCAGTGAAGAAAAAATTAAAAAAACGATGTCTGACCCCCTCCTCATCACATTCAAAGCCCGATTCCTCGCTTCTAGGCCACCGCTTACGTATCATTTCGCCTGGCCGCCAGACATATTAGTTCCTATTAAAGTGACAGTGTACGTGTGTAATATATGAGAGAGAGAGAGAGAGAATGGCTTGCAAATGTATTTACTGATCGAACTGGCCTAGAGACGAGGTGAACTATAGCAAGGAAGGTGCGATGTGTTTGATCACACGAAGCTTCCACTAGGCAGTGCTGCTCTAGCGCCCGTTGCCAAAATGTAATCAGGGGAACAGAGTGAGCGAGGAATCCGATTGACCATTGGCTACTACCGGCCTTGGAAGCTTGGCTAACCAACTGGACAAAAGTGGCCGAACTCTGGTGCTCTTTAGTTACAGAATGGGCTAAGAATAGAAATGTGACAAAATAGTGTTTCTGTTGGGATAGCGGGGGCTGACGTGGGCTAGAGGTTAGGCGTCTGCTCCTCGATCGAAAACGCCACGGATTCGAATCCCACGGGGGTTCGAAAAGATTAAGAACTGAATTTCTTAGATTTTCAGTGACTCAAGAGTCCCCTGGCGTCTTCGGCACGGAAACCGATATCTAGCCTTTTTGGTAGCGACTATTACATTTCAAGGTCCCATATGTACGTTACACAGGTTAAAGAATCTTGAGAGTTTTATAATTGGTCAGACAAACTTTCAAATTTCCATATTTCTGCCTAAAACTATTTTTCTGACCAAATTTGGCACGCACTTAAAGCCGAGATCATCTGACTTTCTTAGGATTGAAAGGCTAAAATACACAATGAAAACAACGATAGTTTTTTTTTAAAGAGGACTAGAAGTACATATACATTTAAACAAAATACAACAACAACAACAACAACAACAACAACAACAAAAACCGGATACCCCGTTGGAAAATTAATTCTGAAAATACAACCAGTTAATATAAGATACGATAAGATAAGATAAATCTTGTTTGTCCATTCAGAATCGATGAGGTACAATATGTAATATGTGAAACACATTGACATTACAGGCAGACAGAATTATCACTCACAGCATTAGAACAAGCCAGACACACACAACATTTGCTTCCGTTTGATAAGCATCACCGCTGATGGCAGAGATGAATGGTTTGGTTCTGAATCTACTTGCGCTGTTAGACCTCGCGACCTGGTAGTTAAAAAGTTGGATTGCGAACAGTGAGGCAAAATATCTTTTTTTTTGTTTCTTTTCAGTTTGCAAGGCAATCAAAGCTACTTCATCTTTTTCCTGCTCTGTTAACACAATTGACGTTTGCAATAATTAGTTGTACGGAAATGGTCTGTAACCTACCCGGCTCGTGGATATTAAAGACGTACGTGACCCATGACCTTACGTTTTGTACATTTCTGTGAGACTAGAAGAGAACCCATGGCCTTCGTGGGAGATTTTTTAAATATAGGTCAAACCGATACTGTCCTGTGACTTAAGGCGTGGCCACCTCGATATTGGTATTTTGGATGATTAAACTGAATGTTACTCAAAGAAAACATGTTTGGTGTTTTGAACGCATTAGTCTATCGAACGTACAATTCGGATCAAACACTCGCCAGTTTACGATTCAATTATTATCGCCTTTTCAGAATAATGTCAAACATACTAGGCTTTTTTTCGGTTTTATTCACACAGACCTTTATTCACACAGTAAAAACACGGGCCGTTATGCAACAATGTTGTGTATCAAGTTTCATTTGGATATATTCAGTAGTTTTCGAATCCATAAGCTTTTTATAGATTTTGTTGCAGATTTATAGTAAAGATATTACCCTTTTTCTTTTTTTAATCACAATGGACGATTGCTCTCTGCTATGGCCCATCGATGTGAAAATTGCCCTGGTTTATCTTACAGTTCTTTTTTTCAAGCACCAGAGACGTCTGGAAACAAGTGGTTGTTAAAGAACAAATATCTTTGCTGCCGTTCGCTATCTGCATATAGATGAAAATAAGGCAAAGTTACTGTATCATGGAATATATAAAACTATCCCTGTCTGTGTCTCCTCCAACTTTCAAACTCTTTTACCAGTAGAACTGCCATAAACCTCGCATTTCTTTATCCATATAGACACACACATTTCTCACTGGCTGAGCGCGAACCCCACAGAAAATGCAGGCTAGTCTTGTGCCTGACTTGTGTGGAGGGTTAGACGTGGAACATTTGCCTGAAGATGCCAAAGGCCAGTTCCGGTAGTTCTAACCGAAAGCTACTCAAATGCTCCATAAGCAGGAACAACAGCGATGATATGTTGATAAATGACGACAACAAGGAAAACGCAGAAGAAGAGGAGGAAGAAGTGGAAGAAATAGAAAAAAGATGTAGACTGTTGAGGGGAAGAAAGATGAAGTAAAAGAAGAAAACTCCTGTTGAAAATTAACGGGGATTGTTTTTGACTAGCACTATTACTTCCCTTTATCAGACACATGGGTTGTTGAAGAAACAGTGGAAAGAAGGAAAAACTCACTTTTCTTTTTGTCATTTGAAAAACTGATCACAACATTTTTGACTAAAATTATTACGATAAGAAGAAAATGGTTCCCTTGTAATATTTTTTTTGTGTGTGTGTGTCTGCGTAATTTTTTATAAGGCTCATTTCAGACAAGGAGTGTAAAAGTCATTTATGCCCTCTTCGCCTTATGCTGCTTGTTCATCACCCTTATGTCTGACAAAGGGAAATAACAAGGCTGGTCAAAAACAGTCCCCATTGCAAAGTTCGAGATGACCTAGCTCACCTTCCTCGCGCCGGCCTGTGTCGGTGACGTCATGCACTGCCAAATCCAGCCCTTGCTGGCTATCAGCAAAGCAAACAATGGGCAAGTGAGGCCAGTGTGGGTTAATTTGCTTTCTCCTGATTATCAGCCCACTCCCCTCCTTTCTCCTATCTCTCAGTTTTATTTCTACTACCATCTACAAAATCGAATGAAGGAATGTTCTTGATAACCTGCCATTGTTGTAATGTCCTGAATAATAATATAAAAAAAGGTTTGCAGGCTTTCCTTTCTGAAGATGTGAATTGAAAATACTCATAAATTTGATCCTTGACTCAATTTCACCTGTTGTTTTGTGACGGGATGTATGTAGGATCTCATTTCTATCGACTGAATTTTTCTTTGTAGTTCACCTGTGAACATAAAGGAAGATCGAGAAAAGAAGGGCATGCATGGGTCTGATGTTGTTCTTTATATGCCCTGATTCTTCCATTTTGTCTTGAGCTTTGCCGGTGCTGCCATAATCTGTGCATCTCTACTACTGTAGTAAAATTATCATGAGGGCCCAAGACCTAGCGTGTTTTACAGTAGTCGGACAGGCTGAAAAACAGCACTGACTCCGAGCAAATATTGCCCACCGTTAAGACATTATGCAGATGAAGGCCCAGATATGGCATGTTTTACAGTAACGTCTTAGGCTGGCACAGAGCGCTGGCGCCGAGAGTGGAATGAGGTGATAACGGGTTTGATTGAAAACTTCCAACTGCATGTGATTGTTCTCGTGTGTTTGTCTTTCTGTGCCTGTGACACAATCATCAGGGAAGGGGCAAAAGGAATTGGGGGGGGGGGGGGGGGAGGGGGGAGACTAGACACAGTGGTCACTCAGATTAAGTCCTGCCTGGAATAGGTCACACAGTCCAGAGCTCAGCCTGATTACTAATATAAAGAACTGGTACGTGTGAAACTTGATTGGGACGATATAGTTAAAAAACAAACAAACAAACAAATACGCCTACCTACGCCCCCACACGAAACTTTATTGAGCATTTCTACCTGTGAAACTTTACAGACACTTGTACCTGCGGAACTTGATTGCCACTTGATACGTGTGAAAGGTCACCGAGCTTCATGCCTGCGAAACTTCACTGAGCATTTACACCTGCTGACTCTTCTGAGAACCAAGACTTGTACTCGTGAAAGTGATTGAAAACTCGGGGCTTCGTATCGAAAAATCTTGACCTACAAAACATGGCTTAAAAAACCTTGGCCTCAGAGCTTTAAACTAGAACCTGTTATAGGTGATTCTAAACTATTGCCTTCTGTGATTTGGAAACCTGAGATCATTATCTTCAAAATTTAGATCTTTGAGCAGCGAAACGTGACTTTGAACATTTGTCTTTGGAGACTTGTGAAAGAACAGAACCCTGGTGGGGTGGGGGTGGG
>JBCEWB010118677.1:0-11574 GCA_039654565.1 Peronia peronii
TAGATAGATAGATAGATAGATAGATAGATAGATAGATAGATAGATAGATAGATAGATAGATAGATAGATAGAAAATTTCAAGATGCTTTGCCCTGCCTGAGATTCTCACTGACGAAGTGAGTGATTATTTTGGATCGGTTTTCTATTCATTGGGAACTACAAATTTAACTAATAAGAGAGTGCCATGTGAAGAAGCTGACGGGGGGTGAGTGGAGGGGGATGGGGAAGCGGGGGAGGAGCTGAAGAGTATGATACTGACTAAATTTCATCTCTTCTTTAGTAATAACTGACTGTTATAGACCGCCGTATAACAGACACAGAAATATTTCGTAGTCAGCCTTGAAAATGTCAAGGGCTCATCATTCATGTCAAAGGTTCTCTCATCGTCATGACATTATGCTTCAGAATTATTTTCCAAGCATCATACAGTATAATATTATGCTACTTATGCCATTTTATGTTGAGGTATAAATTATCGTGTCTCATACAGTGATATAACTTCTCCGCCCCAGCACTTTCACTTGACTTGTTGGGAGGAACGTCTCTGTGATAAGATCTTTTCATGGCTGTTTACTGTTTAGGCCTAAGTGTGTCTGACTCCCATTCCTTACAGTGCTTGAAAGAGGTGTCAATGGCAAGTGTTCAGTTATGTCCCTAACTTGATTTTTCAGTATGCTGAGTGCGGCTGTCGTCATAGGTTTTGGCTCCGTCATACACACTGATCTTCATTACTGCGACACCTCGATGACTCTCTCCATTTCTCTTCTATACTAGATAGATAGAAATCGTTCCGTTTAACGTTCAGTATATTAAGGACTTGAAAGAAATATTTTGGAGAAAATGGGGATCCAAATACCTCCCTCGTGAATCATTTTTTTTTTTTTTTTACAGATTGAAATGGAATTTACAAAAGGACATCACGGCTGGCTTGTGATATATTTGACATAACACAGTATTTTTCTGTCATCATAAAACACGCTTTGATAAACTTTTCCCCGAGGTCAAATCACAACAGAGGTGATATTAATACATAATCAGCTTAGTCTTGAACTTCTGCCGAACGTTTCTAAGCGTCATTTTTAGATTCTAATAGACTGCAAATATCTTATAAAGGTTCTATCTATCTATAAGCACATAATCAAAGAGACCAAAGCAAGGAGGGGGGGGGGGGGGGTAAAAACCCCCACAAAAAGAAACAAAAGGATCGGGGTGGGGGGGGGGGAGAAGGGGAGGGAAGGGTGGCATAATGACAAAGAAACCTAAGTTCTTAGTCATCGGTTCCTAATCTGCTGCCCCTCGAGAAAGTGCACTAATTCCTGACTAATCAGAGGACAATTGAAATGTAACTCTAGCCTTTGGCCGTCCAAAGCAAGGGAGGGTTATACATAGATTACTGAGAATGGGTTACTGTAGGGTAATCAGATGTTGACAAATGGGTCAATCAATAGATGAGTGGATTAGAGACCTGATAACCAAATCATCAATATAATATAACAGTGCATAAGTTCATGCATTCAGTCATCCATACATCCATCATTCATACATGTACCTGTCATCCATCCGTCCATCCAACCGTCCATCCATCCATCCATCCATCCATTCATCCATCCATATCCATCCATCCATTCATTCATTCATCCATCCATCCATCCATCCATCCATCCATCCATCTATCAATCCATCTATCCATGTACCAACCATTCGTTCATCCATTCACCCTTCCATTTGTCCATCTATCCATCAATCCATCCGTCCGTTTGTCCATCGAACGGTCCATCGATCCGTCCATCCATGATTCCATCGATCCAATCCATCTATTAATAATATTTTCAATATAAAAATAACATCTCGAAAATATGGCAGTCCTAGTCGATTTTTTTTTCACCTCTTAAAGACGTTGCCTTTCAAGTTCACTAATGCCTCGAACACTTGAAAACATCTACGAGATCTGATAAAGGCTGGAGTTGTCTTTCTTTGCAAACTCTCCTGCAAACAAGATGGAGTCTGATGAAATATTCATAGCACGAGCCGTGGCGGTTTGAGATGTTTTCTATTGATACTGCAAAGATTTCTGTTTCACTGCTAGCATTTGGAGATGAAAAGGAAAAAAAATAGTTGAGTCTCCGAAGAAACTGACAACAAAAATTAGAAAAAAAAAGCTTGAAAATAACCCGGTGAAAAAAGCTGAAACAAACTGACTGACATAAGAACAACGATGCAACATCACAGAACTTTGCAAAAATGTCCAAAAATTGCAACGAGTTAACGCAAGATTATTTTATTGTTTATTTCACTGTGTTGATGCACATTATCTCTCTAAATAATTATAAGATTGAAAATACTTTTTTGTAATACTGACAATTGACATGTCTGTCAATCGAAAACTTCAGCACTTTTCCTGTTAATGTCGATTTCATGTCACAAACTGTCTTGTTCTTTGTTTGTTTTTCTGTTTCATTCCGCTGTTGTACATTCTCTCCCCCCCCCCCCCCTTTTTTTTTCTTCAACTTTTTATCCAATTTTCTCATTTTTATTTTTTGTCCAAAGTGAACTTAATTTATGTATGCATGGCGAGATTTTCAGTAATGAGAGCATTCTGGCCTTATAATATATGAGTGAGTAAAATGTGAAAGAAGACGGTTATTTGGAAATGTTCGACGTTGTCCATACAAGTTTTGGTATCTCAGTGTGATAGTGATGAAATCTGAAATGCCAGGATCTGTCATTTTATACCTGTTTTTTTGTATATTTGTTTGTTTGATTGTTTCGGGAAGATTAGACAATAGGCGGGAGCTATTCCCTGGCTAAGGAATCGTTGACCCTAATTAAAAAGATGTCACATTCACTCCAGTTGACCTGAGTGTCTCCTTCTTCTTTTTGCTTTGTTTAGAATTTCTAGATAACACGGCTATCAGATTTAATTTCGGTAATTTATCTTGCAGGTAAACTTTAGAGCCAGGAGAAAAAAAATATGACCCAATAAAAACGCATAAAACCATAGTCGAGTGGATAGAGAGAGCAGATCGAACCTTTCTGGTTTTCAGGGGCAAAGAACTTGAATTCTCATTGTATCAGACCATTACCAGCTGAGGATTAGTTTCCCTTTGTTGCTTATTTGACCATAAAATAGCTGTGTTCACCATCTTCAGTTTTCGAAGCTGTTACCTTCTCTTTTTCTGCCATCTTCTATACCCACAGGCTGCTTCAGATTCTCTTCCCTCTGTCACCCTAAGACATCGATTTTCTTTCTACCATCTACCTTTTCCATTTAGAACCTGTTTCCTGGGATGTGTTTTTCTTTTTGTACAACTATGTTTCTGTGTCGATTTATTAGTGGGACTGTCTGTGTGAAACTCAAGTTACCTATCAATCAGTCAGTCAATCAGTCAGTCAGTCAGTCAGTCAATCAGGCAGCCAGCCAGCCAGCCAGCCAGCCAGCCAGTCAGTCAGTCAGTCAGTCATTCAGTCAGTCAGTTAGAGAGTCTGTTTGTCTGTTTATATAATTATCTGTCCACTGGCTCTCTATTTGTCTATTTCAGTTTAAGCTATATTTTAAATTTTAGCTCTGTTTGTACACCTGATTTAGCGTACGTCATGAGCACGGCTTTCATGTTGATTTTTTTGCTTCGTTATCCTACTACAAATGAACAGACAGACAAGCTAATTGGCTGTTTCTACTGCTAGTTGATTTTCTCTGCTAATGAGAAAAATTCCTTCAAGTGTGAATCGTGCTGACTTCAGTGCTGTTATTCTTCTCCTTCGACTTTGTATAGTTTTATTCGCTTTTATGTTTAAAATGAATTCAGAAACACCTTTCCTTGATTGGATAAATTAGGTTATTGTCATGGAAACAGAAATTTTGACTTTTAGTTGTTTAAAAGTAAGAGTCTCTTCGACTAGCGTATATAGCATGGTATAAACATGGCAACTTAAAAATCATAGATTCCTTTTTCAAGACTGAATAATTCAGCGCTGTGATATAAGAATACTCTGGAATTATTGCTGAGATCAGTGACAGAAGGATCATCGGGGATAGATCAAAGTAAAAAAAAAAAGGGGGCTCAAGTATGAGAAAATCAGCATTTTGTTATTCTGAGTCTTTTGCATTTGTTCAGCAGTCCAATGTAAGCTGATCAAAACATAATTATTTGCTTCAGTGAGCTTCGAACAATTCTATTTGTACAATAATAGAATAATCTGAATGTTCTATCAGACATCTGCATCAGACCGAACCAAAAATAATTTGGTATCTTACTGGACAAAACCTTGAATATCATCTAGTTATGGTATCTATAATCACTGCTAGCCCTTGGACACGGAAGTAGCCTACTTAAAACTCAAGATAGGCAGGCCTCGAGTTGGACAAAGCTAAAGTGAATACGTATATCTGCATTTGGGAAAAATGCAACATTGCATGGGTTTGTTTGTCTCGTGTGTGTGTGTGTGTGTGTGTGTGTGTTTGAATCAAGTTTGTTATTTTCTCATTGTGATCGATCTCAGCACTAGTTGATACGGCCAAACCCTTCCCATAATATTGGAAAAAAAAACATATTTAATTCCTAGACAATGAAATGACTTTTTTTTCCGCCGGCTGTGCCCTCAAAGTCATAATGCTTCAACTTTATTTTGACTATCCCCATATCTCTGCTGTTCCATCAGAAGCGCAGTTAGATTTCGAGCTTTGGTTTAACTCTTTCTATACTCAGCAGATTTGTCCTTCTTTAACTCTCAAGCCTTCAGTTAGATGTGCAATAAACATCTCTGCCTTGTGGGCCTTGTGAGACCGCTAAAGTTTCCTCTGAATGTTTTTTTTTTTCTGAACATTTTCATGAATTTGACCCTCTCCACACGTACATACAAAACTCTAATGGACTGAAAAAGTGAGTGTTGCAATAATTACGATAATATGCAGGCGTTCATTCAATCCTTGGACAGCCAAGATCTTTGTCACCGGAATTTGAGAAATTTACAGGGAAAATACTAAGTCTTCAACTGTGACTCACGGTTGACGATAAAAGCAACTTATTTTAGCATAAATATGGATTAAGCGCCAACAAAGATCATAGCTTGATATTTCTTGGTTCACACGGATTGAACTTAGGACAAATATTTAAATCTGACATGATACAGACTGTATTCTCAAACGAAGAGGTAATGTTCAGACTGAAGGCCCAATCTGATCACAGGCAGTATTTTCCAAGTCTGACTTGTAGAAACATGAGCGGACTTTTTAAATTCGAGGTCTGGATAAATCTCGGAAAGCCAAAACGGCAAAAACAACAGACTAATTGAAGAACAAAATTAAATACACAGAGACAAACCACATTCGGCAGTCATTGTGTGGACGTAGAACGATTAGAACACCAATACAACCTAAAAGACTAAATAGACATTAAAAATAATAACTGGAAGTTATAAAGGCGTACCTATACAGAACATATCTCAGAAAACATTATAAGGATACAGGCCAATTTCTCTAGATCGTTGTTTGTGAAGAGACGTTAATGGAGCATAGGTAGTGAAGAGCTCAGGCTTGTCAACAATTAAAAGCCAGGATTGGAACTAACTTACTTCAGTGAAAGAAAGCAAAATGTGACTCATGAAGTCGAACGAAGTGCAAATTGCTTACACACCCCAGGTTTGAATGTCGTCAGCCAGCTCATTCCAGTCAATCAACGTAGCCACTGATAGTAGATATCTATCTCTTACAATGTGAGAATCTCATTTGGCAAGTTGCTGTGGACTATCGTGGGCAGAAATGGTGAATTAGCAATGACACTGATCTAGAGATGTGTCATTGTTAATTTGGGTGTTTCTCGTGCTCTCTGCCTGTCTGTTGATCTGTCCGTCTTTGTGTCTTAATATTAGTACAATTGTGTATTTTTCTCTCTCTAATTTAGTTCTCCTTTTTCTTTATTTCTTTTCTCTTTTTGAGTTGTTTTGTGGATCCTCCCTGAGTTTTCTCTCTCTGAAATTTTTTTGTCTGTGTCTATCCGCCCCCCCCCCCCTTTTTTTTCTCCCTCTATTTGTCTCCGTGTATGTATATATGTGTTTCTCTCTCTCTCTCTCTCTCTCTCTGTTTATTTATTTATTTATTTATTTTTGCGATGGATTAGCAAGGGCTCAGACGAAAAAAGAACAATGACGTTGTGCCGGAAAATCTATCAATGTTAGTTTGGTCGTTTCTTTTTTTCATTCTCCCCTCGTGGATTTCCATGTTTCCTAAAATTAGACACAGACTGATAGACCGCCACACCACTCGGGGCAACTGGTAACAGATAGGCCCAAGGTTTGGTATAGATATCTGACTCTTTGTTGTTATCTGTGCACTCAATCTGCAAGCCAAAAGTAAAAATATATTGATTTACAGTATTGCCTACACTTTTTTTCTGTACCACCTAAAAATGAGAGGCCTAGATGTATCCAAGGACTGTCAAAGATCTCTAATGACCTGGATGTTCAGTATGCATTTTATTATAGGATCCAAGTAGTGAGCCAACGAGGGTAGTCTGGTCACCCTGAATAGATTGTTTTGTTTATTTTAGGGCAGGTCTGCAGGACAGGTCTGCAATCTGTCACAGATCCTTGAATACCGTACCATTGCCTAACTGTTTCTAGATTATCTGAGTGAAGGTACAAGTCAAATGGCAGGGGTTACTCGCCGAAATTGATCTGTGCATAAGAACTGGATTATTATTATTATTATTTTAATTCCATCAAGACAAGATGAATAATTGGCTTTAAGACTGTGGCAATTCTTTGGTGCCGTTCAAGTACTATCAAAACTTGCCGGTGTTTTTATTCCCAGCAAAACGCGTTGTTGGAAGTTAAACATGAATTGTAGTAAACAGCATATGATCTGTTGAGAATGATTAAAATAAATTAAATAACTTTTCTTTCACTCTACCAAGGCCTACATGAAAAGACATATTTATGGTCTGGTGCCGATCATTCAATGCATTGTTTGGTTGCTCGTGCTATGTGATATTATAAGCCAAACCTAAGTGTGGAAATAATAATAATAATAATAATTGAGAGCATTTATATAGCGCTTATCCCCGTACAGTGCAGGCTCTAAGCGCTTTACAATCTATTATTACCGTGACAGACCCAGAGAAGACACTCATAAACGTTCTCAGCTTCCTGGGAAGCATACAAAATGGCTGTTAGGCCTTATCAGTCAAACAGTATCAATCACGGTCTGTAGTCGAATATCCATTTAAACCCGGGTCGAGTCAGGAAATGTGTGTACATTGTCTTTCCCAGGGACAAAATGTCGGGACCAGTCAGGCCAGGATTCGAACCGGGAACTTTATATCCATCATCCGACGGCCCCGCTACCGACACCAATGGAAGTGGATTGCCGTGACCGAGGGATGAAGCATTTTCTCCTCTGCAAAAAAATTATGTCGCGGGTTCGAAATTCGAACTCCACCGGAGGATGGGAAAAATTAGAAGATGAGAAAATGTTTCTTTTTTTTTTTTCAGGCACTCAACGGTCCTGGCGTCATGGTTAAGGAATGCACCACCTGTCCGTTTCGTATAAGAGGATTATATTTTCCAAATCCCGTTGTACGTTAGAAATGGGATGAAGAGTAGACGGAGACGCTGCTGTCCAGGCATAATTTTCAAAATTCCAAATTTCTGTCGACAAAAGTTCTCACCAAAGCTGAGCTTAAAGCGAAGATAATCCTACTTTCTCAGGATTTGAAAGACTACATACAAAATAAAAATAATTGTTTAAAAAAAATAGCGGAGGGTTTATTCTGTACTAATGTCGTAAAGTAATATTTAAGAGATGAGCTGCACCATATTAATCCTACAAGTGTCCGTCAGTTCTCGCTTGCAATCAAAACAAATGTGATATCAAAGCATTGGAGTTATATTTTTTTAAAAAAAGAAGATATTTTTGGCCACAGTGATATTAATCTAATGATTGACCCCTCATCACCGGGAAATATTATTCAAAATAATTTATTTGTGCAAGTAATGAAGACTCTTTGTTGAAATAGATGGACATCTTGATACTTTGAAGGTCAATCAAAATTTGAGTGTAAGGCAAAACCCATAAAGTGTCAATCTGGACTATAGTATATGATCTATGTGAGCTCTGGTGATCAAGGGGTGATCAAGAGAAAAATCCACAACGGATTCAACCTCTTGTGATACACGGTATCACAGAGGTAAAATGACTACTAAGCTAAGCCAATTACTTAGGATATCCGTAAATGGGTAAGGGGAGATTTAGTTCCTTTGATTTAATAGAAAACTTCTCTCTCAGACCAACTACTGTATCTTTACCTCTGGAAAAAGGAAATATGAATATAGATAACCCTATAAGAGATGACAACATCGATCTTTTAAATAAAAGAATTGTATGACATAAGCTGCAAATCATTTAAATGCTGTCCCTGAATTTCACTGGTGACAATGAAAGAGATAAAATATATGATGAGACAGACTGTCAGGATTTTTATGTCAACGAAGCTTTATGAAATGCTACATATTTGTGGCATAAGTATAACCATTTATATGATGGTGCAGTTTGTGTTATATACTTCTGAATGCAGAAGTTGACTCCACAAATCAAGTTCATGTGAGCCGAAATCTGGCATTTTGACCAACTCGGTGGCTTCTCTAACTTAGACACAGAGAAATTAGGTCGCAGATTCATCAAGGGGACTTTACTTGTCACTTCCCGTGTAGTGCCTGAGGAGACATCAGCTGCCCAGAAAAAGAAGGAGGAAAACAATTGAAAATTAGTTCCATTGTTTTCTGGCCTTGACGCCTGGGAAAAAATCTCATGGGATAACACTGTTCTCATTACAAGACAGTGTACTTTTCGTGTGAGGCGGAGGTTCATATACGTACATGTCTGAGAATTAGAATAACAGAGAATAGAGGGCTATTTTGATAGTATGCAATATGACAGTTTTGTGAGCTGTTTACTCATACACAAAAGGGGACGTGATGTTCGGAGTTTTATCCTTACTGCTACCTGCCCTTATACAAGGGGCCTCGCAGAACTGTTGAAATCTGATATTAAGTACTTTTAACGTTCTTAATTTGCGTAAATATTACCATCAAATCCCACTTCTGGCAGCTCACTGTTTTACTAGAGATGCTAGAAATCATAATGTTCCTTAATACAAACCCTCACTCTTCAACTTCGATGAGCTCTGCCTGTCAAAAGCCAATTTTGAAAAATGTAGTTCTTAAAAAGGAATGAGAAACGATTCACACTTTGTGTCTTCTCACGTATGGTGTTTTATTAGTCATCCATCGAAATGTAGATATAGTCCTGTGCAGATTCTATCGCATTTAACCAAAATAATTGGATCTATGCTTTGCTTTGTTACAGAGATTAGGAATTCCCTTCAGAGCCATAGAAGGCCCCTGGCTACCAGTGTTAGGGAACCAGGAAAGAAAGATACGACACGGGGATATCTGAGTAAATAACGAAAGGCATCCGCGGGGTAGTTGGAAGATTTCCAGTGAACACTGGCTACAGGAGCAACCGCAGATACCGAAAGATCAAGGTTATTTGCAGGATTTGTACGATCTATTTGCAGGTCTTCAGTGAGATCACGCCGCTAATTTCAAAGTATTTTTATTTGTTTGTTAGTTTCCCTCTGAGCTTATAGAGGCTGGTTTTCCTTCTCTTGCTTTTCCTCCACGAAACTCATGTCTAAGATCACTATATGGTTTCCGGTCTGCAAATTCATTGTTCTTTCAGTGGTTGTGAATGCTTCATATGAAAAAAAAAATTATATAGTAACTTGGTGTTTTCATGGGTTTTTTTCTTTTCTTTTTTTCCCTTTGTTATGTTGTTCCAAGTGCAGTGCTTTGTTTGTCATAAAGTACATGTACTAAATATTTTTTGTCCCATTTTGTGTTATATCCTGACTCTGGTATTTAGGTTCATTTATATTCAAACATCTCCCGTTTCTTTTTTCGCACTTGCATTGATTGTGAGGGAGTCGGGAGGGAGGGGGAGGGTTGTTAAGGGAGCTGCTGAAACCCACTCCTCCTTCCGCCTCTGTATAATGCTGAGGTAAATCATAGGAGCAAAATCATAGGGCCTGCAGACAGATTAGGACGAGATCGTATATTAGCTTATGTAATCTATGGTTGTTTATACCAAACTCCCGGTCTCGCAGGACAAGACGTCGGTTGATCATAGCGATTAGGCCTATGTATAATGACTGCCTGGGTGTACTATGTTATGCTTTTGTATAATGTGTATATTCAATTATAATATGTGTTGTGAAACTGTATACGCAGGTAGTTTGAATAACAGATGTGTGTGTGTGTGTGTGTGCCTTGTAACTGTATAAGGATATGTGTTTGAACTATAAGAGCATATTTGTAGAAATGACATTACGTAACATGTGTGTGTGTGTCTGTGAACTGAAATGTACATGTGCAAGTGTCTGTGTATTGGTGTATGTGTGTCTGTATCTGTGTTTGTATGTGTAAACATATATGTGTAAATCAACCCATGTAGGGGTCTTCGCCGAACATGCGTGTGGGCATGTATGTAAGTGAAATAGAATTTAGACCATAAGGATGTTAATTTAAGTTATATAGATTCTAATGTATATATAATTATCAAGATTTTATAAATTTCGGTGCCTCAATGAATTAAGAGTCCGCCTAGATTTGCATAATAATGCTAAGTTTGCACATGTATTAGTGAGCCTGCGAGGTTGCGAGTTTCCTCAAATCCAGTCCCAAATCCAGTCTATTATTTAGGCAAGTCCCCCCTCCTCCTCCGCACACATTATAACGATTCGTCCCTTCGCCCTCCCCCTCCTTGCTTCTCCATACTGATAAAATATACCAATGAAATATTTAAGTCTCTGTCAGCCCGCTGATAAACAATGGCTTCAATGTCTAGATTGTCTAACCTGCAAGGAAAATAATAGGGCGTCATAATAATCCCTATGCCAACAGTAATACACAACTCTTGGCTTTTTGACTTCTAAACCAAGCTCCCAAAATTGTTGTCAATTTTGGTTGCGAGTTTTCTATGCTGTTGCCTTTTTTTTTTTTTTACATAGCTTGCATCATTTATCTCGTATAATATTTTCCACTATTTACCATCGTACGCAATTACCTGTATGTAATAAAAGTATATTACGTTAGATCAGGAATGGTCGTTGAACTATGGGGGTCTGGAGGACATTTTGGCTGCTTGGTTCTTCCAGTGACGCCGTTGTTTGGCATGATAATGTAATCTAGATAATCTTTCCTGAGTTTTGATGTGCAGAAGAACAGACATTTCATCACAAGTATTAATAGGCATGAGCTTGTGTGTAAACCTTTCTTTGTTTTGGTTTTCCAATACTTCTGTTTATTTATCTTTATTATTATTATTATTATTACTATATATATAGATAGATATAGATATATATACACATATATATATATAGATATATATACATATATATATATAGATATAGATATACACACACATATATATATATATATAAGGATCTATCTAACTATCTATCTATCTATCTATCTATCTATCTATCTATCTATCTATCTATCTATCTATCTATCTATCTA
>JBCEWB010118699.1:0-11573 GCA_039654565.1 Peronia peronii
CTATCTATCTATCTATCTATCTATCTATCTATCTATCTATCTATCTATCTATCTATCTATCTAACTTTCTATCTGTCTACCTCTATCTCTCTGTCTGTCTATTTTGTTTGTCTTTATGTCTGTCTGCCTACATACATATATACGTGCTGACTGTTTCTCTGTCTGTCTGCCTCTCCCCGGCCTGATCCCTAATGCTTCTCTCTTACAAATTCTCTTCCTTATTTTTTTCTTTCTGGTCTTGTTTGTCTGTCCACCCCTTTACACTCCTAAGTTACTACTGTTTATATTCAGTGACAAACCCTATTGGCTTAGGCTGTCAAATTGTTCTCTGAATAAACACGGGTTGTCACTGTTGGTGAAAACATTTCAGTGTAAGGTATCTGGAGTCTGTAACGAGCATCACTGAAGGGAACCACTTTAGTATTATCAAGGAAATTGTTGTCATATGATTACAAACACGATGTGAATAGTGTTGTATTCCATGATGAAGATAATGACGATGATCATGTTGATAAAGACTAACTAAATACATGAAAATAAGCAAACATCAAGTCTGGAGAATGTATAAGTTGAAATAATTACCAAATTGTTGAAACTCGCAACATTTTCGAGCCTGTTTAGACCTTGATGACGACAATCATAAAGATAAGGTGGATAAAAATAAGCTTTCCATATGGCCGCAATAGTCACTCCGTAAAGATAATAACCTCATTATTATTAACTTGTTTTATCTATTTGCCTCCACAGGTGGTGGCCAACTACTACGGCAACAGGAAGATGTACGAGCCTGTGAGTGGCGTCAGCATTCACTGGGCAGGAGGGAGAACCGAAGCCCCACCCGACACACCGGAGTGTGGATTTGACGGCTCCAAGTGTCCACCTGATGGTAAGTCGGCGACAGACTAATAGTTATCAGATAAGATAAGATAAAATAGATCAGATCAGCTAGATAACACAAAGTAAGATAAGGTACGATAAGATAAGATAACATAAGATAGTAAGATAAGATAAGGTAAGATGAGATAGATAAGATAATGTAAGATATCTATCTTAAGATAAGATAAGATGAAATAGATAAGATAAGGTAAGATATCTAACTTAAGATAAGATAAGATGAAATAGATACGATAAGATAGATGGTCTAGGAATTGGGCAGTCGGACTCGAGATCTAAAGTTACGGGTTCGAATTTTGACTGGTCCCGACATTTTGCGACGGAAGACAAATTATACTTGTAGTGAACGTGGCAACACTGCCTTGTGATATACTTAATGGTAAATCGTAAACGATGCTAACACAACGATAGGTCCCTGAATGAAACATCAGTGGTAAGGCATTAAATCTCGGTTATATTACTTTGGTCGATCTCAGTGCCTACTGAGCAATGGGTGAACGAAACAGTAACGCCACTTTGTAGTTTTAATAGAGGCGGAATGTGATTTGCAAACTAAAGACTAGACCCTACGGGTGGTAGAAACATACAAGGGCAACATGCAAGCTTTCGGTCGCTTGGACCTTCCTCTGGCAACGAAAACAAACGCATAGTAGATCTACATGTACCGAACATTCTGGCATTGATGTCGTTGGTAGAAGGCAAACGTTAGTCAAGGAAAATAACGAATAACGTAAATTAATATATAAATGAATGAGTAGATAACTAGATAAATAATTACATAAATGAACAAATGAATGAGTAAATGAATACAGTCGAATGCGTCAATGAATGGATGATATAGAAATAAAGTAAAATTGATTTTCAAAACGAACAAGGAGATGAAATAAGTTTGCTTTATAATGTAAAATAGAATGAAAAAAATACAAAATAAAATAAAACAGAATTAATATAAAAGAAAGAAAGAAGCGTGAACTCAGCTTGTGGACGGCCCTTCTGTGGTGCAAATGAAGGATGGTCATGTTGTAGTGAAGAGCAATCAAGATGTAGTAAATGCAAGGAGCTTATACCATTTATACTGGAGTGCGGACTCATGACGCCACTTCAACAAAACACAATGTATCTAGCGTGCCAATACAGGCGCCATGGCCATGGGGTTGGATTTAATATTGCTATACGTGAGTTTCGTTTAGTTTTGCACTTGGTAACATAACAACAACGGTGTTAAATCTTAACGTTAAATAGCTTTCTTGCCCTCATGGCCATCGCTCCACATTCGGCACGCGTCATGCGATGTCATCAGTCCGCTCTCCAGTATAATAGTATAAGCTCTTTGAGTAAATGTTAGTCATTGTGTTTGAGTGGTGGCACTACTACGCTGGAAAGTTGATGGTCAGTGCCATACCTATTAAACTAACAATAGGACCAAACACCGCACTAACGACGGAATTGTCGACATCATGTTCACACTAATATTTTGAACATAGTTAGAACAGGTCAATTCTGTTTCAACGAATTAGTAAATCACGATAATTTTTTACTGTGCGTTAAAGGTTGAATGGTTGACAAATAAAGGAGTGCTTATATGGACCTACTGGTGCAATGAGGAAGCATAGGCAAATAAAAATCTTACATCACACAGTGAAAACGAAATAATGTTATACTGACTAGCAATGCAGCTTGGCGTCCTTGGGAGGGAGCGTCCATTCACAGGGGATCGTCGGAAGAGGGGGAGGGGGGGAGAGGAGGGGAGGGGCGTGCCCTGGTACGTTATGTGACTTTAAAGATATAATAGATATCTTAGGCACAAATAGAGATAGGGCTGCACCAATAAGCCGAAACAGACCCTCAGATCTACCAAGAGGCCCAATTATTTTGGCGCCTAAGAAACACACACACAAAAACCCCTGTGATTTCGACTTACCATTGCGTTCTTTGGAAAATGTGTGTGCCTACCTTTAACAGTGGCTTTTTTCGTAAGTTACTTAATTGTTTTTCTTTGTATTTTGTTTGTTTGTTTGTTTGCTATCTTGTGTGTGTGGTTTTTTTTTTTTTTTTTTTCTTTGTTTTTTTGTTTTTTTCTTTGTTTGGGGGAGTTTTTGGTTTTTTTTTTTTTTTTTTTTTTTCGTTTTTTTTTTCTTTTTGTTTCAGTTTTTGACCGGGATTGAGGGTCCATAGCGGCTTATAACATCATGAGGGAAACGAATATTTACCAAAATCTTTGCTCCAAATTAAATTTGAAAGATTCTATTTTTATCCACTATGATTCAGAGAAGTTAAAACTGCAACAAATATACACAGCATTATTACATCTGTCTTAGAGCAGAAAAAACATTTCTTTCTAGATGTTTTTCCGGTTCATGTTCATGTCCAACAATAATGGACAGTAAATATTACAGAAGTGATTCCTTATTGTTATCATATGACAAACACATAAATTGACTCGTAGACAAATCTGCTTGCTTAATAAGGCATTCGGTACAGAATCTGTTGTTGTCCCCCGTGTGGAAAGTCGGCGCTCAACATTATTACGAAATCAATACCTCAAATTTTTCCATTTTCAACTCGCTTATTTTCCTAGGAAAAAAAAATGGAATAAACAAAAAACACTAGGATTCTCAAGAACAGGGTATCAAATAGGAATGATGATGTGTTTTTTAACCGAAGGGTGTAATCTAATTCCAAGAGGAAATCTTAAATCAAAAAATCCTTCCGTGAACTCCATTATTGGTTCCGAAATATGAAATTTCATGCCCTTAAGATGCATAGAAATATTGGTATTTCGTTATTTTAAAAACTGTTTGTCTTTGTTGTTGTTTTTGTTATTGTTATTATCTGATTTAAATCTGGAAATGGGGCCAAGGCGTTTTGATTACTTTCTGTTCGTTTGTTTGTTGTTGTTGTTTTTTTCAATTTATTTGTTATATGGTGAGCATACAGATAATATGGGATAGAGGGGTTGTCTCAAAGGAAAATACCAGCGGGTCACGGCTCACATACACGAATAACGGCTCAATGACATGGTTAACACTGTAACAGGATTCAGATTATTTGTCAATCGTTAAAAAAAAAAGAACACTGGCGACAAAAATTACAGGTGTAACACAATAGTGTTGATGCATAGGTGTAGTGGGATGTTAACGTTTAAAAATAACAATAGGTCGTTTCTCTGCAGTTCTAGGTTTCACTTATCAATAAAAAAAAAAATTACACATTTAATATACAACCATGCTTGTACGTTGAAAGAGAGAAGTCTTAGTTGTAGCTTTAAAAAGTGGTAGGATAATTTTGCAACATACTCGTAAATGTCTCGTTGAGTAGTTCGAAGAAAATACAGGAGAATATAATGTTTAAAAACGTTGGGACGTTGGAACTTTTAACATTTAAAAATGACAGGAAACAGCTGTATCAATATTTCAGGTTTGGTAATGGAATAATCGAAAGGGATCACAACAGCAACGGCAATGCCGTGTCAATACAGCAGAGTTAGAATATTTGATCAGTGCCATTTTAACTTTAAATATTGCCAGGGTAACTATATATGAGAGTTTGGAACTTCTTTCTAGTGGGATCAACATGAAGGTAGGCCATAAACAAAATTGGGCTATTGATGCAAATGTGTTTCTATGTTGAAAGGGTGAAGGGTTAACTTTAAACAAGTGACAGCAACGCTCTTTTCAGCCTTTAAAATCTCATGTCTAACATATCAAACATAGACAACAACAACAACAAAACATACAATAATAATAACCCAGAGTGTGAAGACAATAGCGCTTTGACAGAAGAAAAGTTTTTCCTTTTTTTTTTTTTTCTCATATTTTGTGACAAATGGTTAAAAAAAAAAATAATAATTAAGTAGCAGCTAAACAAAAAGAAAGAAAAAAAGATATTAATACCCTGGTGTTGGGATTTTGAAGCTGAGTATTTTTAATATGGCCTAATACGAAAAATAATAGTGAAAAGGTATAAAATATAATATAAAAGAATGTGCGCCTCAAAGATCATGAAAAATGTATATGAATAAAGCAAAAACAAAAAAAGGGTCTGTGGATATAATTACAATTTGCAGAAAGACATTTTCTTATGTTACAGGGACGCAAATTATGAAAAATGTGATTGAGCAAAAAATAAATATGTAAATAAAAGACAAAAATAAAAAAAAAACAAGATTGATTTAAAAAGAGAACAAAAAGAGAAAGTGGAAATTTTCTAATCAGGTTTGTCCAGATTTTTGAAGATGAAATTATGGAGATTTGTAAGAAATAAAATAAAAGGGGGAGGGGGAGGAGGGAGGGGGGAGATTGGGTTATGCAGAGATGAAGAGGAGGAGATGAACCTAAAAAACAAAAAAAGAAAGAAAGGAAGAACAAAACACACACACATACACACATACACATACATACATACAACCGGATTTGTGAACGTTTAGATCATCCTGGCAGATAGACAGATGATGGGCCGATAGTGGGCATAGGAAAATTTGAACGAAATGGCTGCATGTGCCGAGGAAAGTTCTAAGACAGATAAGAAGCAGATGATGGAAGAAGACGGGCTGGGCATGGAAATTGGCAAGACATAGCGCAGTAAACAAGCAGATAGATAGGAGCATGAAATAGGGGACGTGTGGTATGAGAAGACTGGGCAGGGGTGTATCCGTTGAATAGAAAAGGGTAGGACTCACAACGCTGCAGTTTCAACCCACGATCTCACTGGGATAAGCCCTATTGAAGAACATTTGAGAATGACATGCTGCTACTCACAATTCAAAATTAGTGTATGTAAATAACATTTGCCCCTTTCTTTTTGTGTCTTTCCTTGTTTTTCCAGACATTTTCATTTGCACTTGTTTTAATCATATTATTATAACATAATCCAGCGCGATTTTTAAGATGCAAAATCCAATAGACAGAGCAGCCAGTGTTCACTGAACTAAAACGTCCTTATTGAAGCATATAACAGAGCAAACATTCCATTCTAGATTGCATGTACCAGACTCACAATGATAGTGTACATGATACGATACATAATCGAATACATAAATCAATAACCCTACTAAACACAACTGGAAATCCTGGTCGGTCAGTACTGGGACCTAAATTCTTCATAGGAATTTAATCCGGAAAAACGGCACACTTAATTCTTCCAGTCTCACGTACTTCAATAAAATGCCTTCTCTCTCTTGTTTAATACATAAAGAGCAAAACGGAACTTTCAGAAAGTATATTGATGAAAAATTAGTTTTCTTTTCATACTGTGTAAACTTATTTTTCAATGGAAAGGTGATAATTAAACTATGATTATAAAGACGTTTTGTTAATTCACTGTAGCAAAGTCGAAACTCTTACCACTGACCCTTTGATAACTCGTTTCAAATTGCTTTATTCTCAGCACTACAATAATCCCTCGCCGAAATCACAACATCACTGTAATTAGAGGGCATAGTTGCATTTCATGGGGCCATAACGTTGATTGATTTTAATCATGGAGAGGCAGCAGAATGGATCAACCTGTTTGGCGGTAAAAGAGCCAAAATGTATGGCGTAATTGTTTCATTACATTCACTTTGAGACGAGTCCTGAGTCGTTAGATTAAGACTCTCAGATTTTCAGATTTATCACGATAATCATTCATTGAATTCGTAGACTAACTATAGACTTACTGCATTTAGACGAATTAAGACACATTGACATAGACCCTTCCCAGCGGGGGCCCGAGATATGTAAGTAGGTTCTTTGCTCCCGCCTGCAGACGGTGAAAGCCCACCATCAGTGGAATGTCTCCCATGGAATGCCATTCTCAATGTTCCAGGGATGACATTTCTTCTCTCTCTCCTTGCTCTTGTTTTCTGTCCCGCTCTCTTTCCTCTCTTTTTCTTGACGTGCAAACGTATCTTACCGTGTTTGGCACAATATAGCCATAATCGTGCTGATGTGTCGTTAAATCCCCAACACAAACAAACAAACAATCACACAGGCCCACATACATACCAGACATGCATCAGAACAAGATCCACTCAAGAAAAACTGTGCAACTTTATAAGGATATTGCTGTTGGTAGAAACGAAATACTTTCCGTGATATTCTCAATGGTAGGATTGATGGAGAATTAGAATGACCCCATATCGAGGACTGAAAATATTATGTACACATTTATTATCAGAGACACACTGCGACAGGCTTTCAGTTCATTCCAAGTGGCATGGTCAATTGTTCATTTGGTGCTCCATTCTACACTTCACTGAAGTCATGATACATAATACAAGTTTCCAAGTGGCAGAATTCTTATTACACAATGATCATGTTTTACTGCATAATTCTGTAAGATATAAGCATACACAAAGGCACATCCTATAGCTGTTTTCAACCGCATTTTGTTCGAGTGTTATATTGGGGTAATAGAACACTTTTTTTTTTCACGACCAGACAAGATATATTAAATTATGTCTATCTCGAGCGATCCGCCGCTGAAGATAAGTAGGTGTTCTCTCTATTGATTGATAGCAATCTTTTGATAGGCAGTCTGTCTGGTGCAGAGTGCTCAGACAGATACGTAGTTCTGAATGAAGAAATGTCTGCCTGGAAAGAAATTCGGTAAATAGGGAAGAGATGGGCGAATATGCCTAAAATAAACACAATGAGACGTGTCGTAGTCTGAAATGTAAAACTGAGCATTGTCGTAAGGAGCTCAATTGTAATCCATTACGGGTCGTGAAATAATGGAAATAATTATGGTCGAACCTGATTACGTTGCTATTATTTTCTTGTACATTTCTGGGCAAGACCAAACTGAAGAAAGGGAAATAATAATGTATTTTCTAACATAGTTCATGAGGTTTATGCTGTCTTATTTCCCTTTGTGACATCCATCTGCTCACAGATCGTCATCAACTTGCTGTAACTTTTGACAGGTTTTGCTTATTAGTATTGTGGCTTGACGAATATTAAACGCTAAATTGTTTGCTGAAACTGTATACTTAACCCATACTTAATGGGAGTGTGATTGAAATTATTAAATATGAAATCGATCAGTTTGACAACTTTTTGTACGTTAGGGACAATTGATAAATCACTGGCCAATGTTTAGCCCTTTATATAATGTTGATGGATTGACTGATTGGCTTCTTGATTAATGGATTTGCACTTTGCACGGCATTTCGACATGACACGTCGGGGATGCATCACAGAAACCGTGCTCAATATATTCTATTGATCAATCACTCGCTAATCTCATCGCACATATTGTTCAATCACTGTTGAAAAAAAACATCATGTATGACGTCTTACCTTACGTGCCCAGATAATTAATAAAGATATCAATCGATCACCATTCAATTAAACTTTGATTTGTGTTATGAGTATCAAAGAACTTAACGTCCATGACAATGCCACCCTCTGTTTCAGAGCCATTCCCTCTATATGTTATCGTCATCATCGTCTTGGGCTCAGTCATCGTCCTCGTTCTCCTGATTTCCTTCTTCGTCTACAGGTAAGTCAGGAACACCCAGCTGTGGAATCTGCCTGCATGGCCTTTGCTTGCAACTCTCTCTCTCTCTCTCTCTCTCTCTGCCTATCTCTCTCTCTCCCTCTCTCTCTCTCTCTCTGTCTCTCCATCCGCCATCTACGGTATATTTTCACCTGTGTTTCCGATGCATGTTTCCTTTTATTTTCGCTAAAACTGTTTAAGAACGATCATTTTACAGATCGAAAGACTTTGAGATCAAAGAAGGGAGGAGCATTTAGCAAAGCAGAGACAAAATCGGAGGCCGTTCATCTAACAATAAAACTGTCTTGTATTTGTATCTTCAGATATTTACTTAAACCCATTCGAAAGAAGTAAGGACTAAATTTGCTCAGAATGGGCGTTCAACATCAAAAACATCAGTACATGGAACATTGGCTATGCAAAATAATAGCACACCAGTGTAACTATGATCCTTAAGAGAAAGAAATGGTCTTTTTTTTTTTTTTTCAGCAAAAAGACATCATTTTATTTGTATGCACCTAACTGAACCAAGGAATAGAAGAACTGGTTGTTCTATATTGCAATTCCCGAAATGCCAACGCATCAAATAGAACACAGGCTGAAAGTCTAAATGCTGACTAACCAAGGGCGAACAGTTTGATGAGCGTTGCTTTAATTGGCATGTCATCACTGTCTGTCTTTTATATTTATTATCATTATCTTGGTCTTGATGAAAACTACTTTTCTCTTTTCTCTTTCTGTTTCTAAAAGATATGATAATAGTTGAAAATACTGCAAACATTTCCCTTCAATCTGAGCTCCTCTCTCTCTCTCTCTCTTTCTCTGTCTTTTTCTCTCTCTCTCTATCTCTCTCTCTCTTTCAAACATTTTGCCACATTGCTTTCTGTGCACGTGCAGTTTGGGACGTTTTTTCTTTTGTTTTTCGACTGGATGAATTTGCTGCAGTTCTGAGTAATTTTGTCCGCATTTTGAGAAACGGCCGGCGACCTGATAGGTGAGTAATTTCAGTGTTTTGTTATGTCAAATCGTTCATAGTTATAGCTCTTTTTTAAAGTTTACCTCATCAAATTTTACCTTAGGATTCTCAAACTAATTCATTCAGTCTACCTTAAAAATTGATATACCATTCTTATCCCTTCTGCTTTTTACTAGCCACTGTATTAGTTGTTTATCTATTTATTCATTTATTTATTTACTATTTATTTACTTATTTATTTATTTATCCATTCATATATTTATTGACTTTTATTATTTATTTATTTATTTATTTACACCGCGGTTTCACAGCGGCGCACTAAGTTAATGACTTTTTTTTCCGCATTGCTAAGGTAAGGCGGGGTATCAGATTACCGGCTTCGGCTGATCTCTCCCGCACTGAATCTGCCCTGTTACCAGTTATATATGGGTTTTAAAATGGGGTCTGAACATTTTGCCTTACATCTATAGTAAGTCAGGTTGACACTAAGTTAGAGAGCTTTTCATGCACTTGAAGGACACATAATTTTCAAAATAGAGAACCCAAAATATACACAGGAAGTCGCCACTTGAACAAGGAAGTTCTATGGTAGCGTTTTCATGTCCACAACGAAATTTTTAAAATTTAATGTATATTATTAAAGACTCAAGGCTACAAACCATCACCAGTATGAACCAACACAACCTGCACTGGCTGAACTTTTACACAGACGTACTTTTATTGCTAGGCATGAGGAGATAGAGTTGCTATGATCAATTCTCGAGCTGGGAGAGTGCAGGGAAACCAACTATTTCGTGGACGACTTATCTCATGGAAACTTCCGTATGAGCTTACAGGGAATCACCCTGCACTACATTTTATTTGGTCAAAGGTCTTGAGTTGTAGTTTCCAACTACGGTGTCAGTTCTAGAGAGACTATAAATCTGAAAACACACCTACATAATCCTGTTTCCAGTCGTGATTTTTTTTTCATCATGTACAGCAATGATAGTCTTAACCAAAGAACTCTGGAAAGATCATAAGGGGCGTGCATTAATTTCTATGACTGTTAATTACCAAATTATTGCAAAATCTGAAAAAAAAAAGCACACTCTTTTCGCACCAAATGGCTTATGACGGGAAATACGCTTTTATATACAGTAGAAGTGAGATTCTGGTTTTTTATTTGATATCTTACGCACTTAGGTTTTTGTGGGCAGTTTAATTGCAGTGCAATATTAAAAATAGTGAAAGTGGAGAGGGGAGTTGAAGTGCAGGTAAAGCGGAAAAACGGTCAAACCCCCCCCCCCCCCCCCCAAAAAGGAACCTGTCAAGACAGAGACAGGCCGGTGATTTATGACCGTCTCCAGGGCGATTTAAATGATCCGCTCTCGTAGTGTAAGTTAACCCGCCGTGATTTACTTCCATTCTTTGATGCTTATTGGGACCACCCAGGGCATGTTTCCGGGTTGATGACTCAAAAAGAGAAGCAACAGTTTATGATGTTTCCGTAAACCGGAAGCGTATCATAGAAAAGTAGAACAAGCTGTGGTCAGGGGCAACAAGCAGGCATTGTATCTAAGAGTGGTGGAAATATAGATCGTTTAAGAGATGATGATTATGTGAAACATTTTTCTTCATTTCAAGATTGGTCGTTGTGTAAACCTTTGGAGAAGTTATTTTCTGTATAGTGTACGAAAAGGAATAAAATGTGTTTAAAACCAAAAGATAACATTATGTACATTTGATTGCATGAAGCACTTGGGCAGATCTCTCCTGTAGATCTTTGATTATTCAAGAAAATAAACTTTAATAATGTGAAAGTGATCACATTGGCGAGAAAACAATTGTCATATTACTACATTAATTATTTGTTTATTTGTTTGTTTTTATTATTTTTAATCTATGCATCTTACCTAACGATAAAGTTTTACTTTGATAAGACAATATACATATGAGACACGACAGGATGAAATCAGGCACTCGTCAAATTGAGGCGACCGGAGAAATTACGTGTTTTTCAACAGTGAACGAATATTTAACGTAATTTTTTTTCTTCACGAAACCCTTCAATATCAATCTAACAATGCATTTCGGAGTTAAATTTGCTAAAATAGATTGAGTAAAAGCCCCAAAATTGCAGTCTAGCGGCATGGGCTAACAAAGATCAATAAGGATTTACAAAAGTGATTGGCCATTTTCTCACTAATTTGAGCTGTTGGATTGGTTTTGTTTCTTTGCCGCG
>JBCEWB010118710.1:0-11573 GCA_039654565.1 Peronia peronii
TCCATAGGTCGCTTGAAACGGTTAACTGCTTTCGTACCTCTGAGACATGGGTTAATTCGTAAACCAAGAGAAGTAAAGGATAAATGAAATTGGTCTTATGCAGAGAACCTAAAGTTTAAAAGACTTTTTAGACGAATATTTTTTAAAGGACATTTAAAGAAAATAACTTGCATGACAAAAGACACCAGAGGAAGGGAAAAGGGAGATTAAAATCAATGAAAAAGATTTGCTTTCTTAGTCCTATCTATACATGGAACGACATATGACAGGGGGGGGGGGGGGGGAAGCGTGGGGGTAAAACTATATCTTTTTGCAGATTTTCTTCGTATTATTATTTTTAAAAGCCTTTGCTATTGATAATCGTAAAGGAAGAGTCTTGGAGCAATCCTTGGTATGCTATGCCTCACCGATAAATATCCCCCTTTAGAATGAATCGAATGGAATATTATTACTTTCACTTCAAATAACAAGTTTGTGTGGTCAGTAGCAGTTGATAGATTGTCAGTATCTTTCTGAACGGGTAGGGTAATCTATGCTACTCTGTGCCATATTTAACTGGCTCTTATTCATGTTTGGCCATAAAGGTCAGACAAGGGAGAGTAGGCCAAGAAATATTACCGATTACGCTCTTTCTACACCTTTCAACTTCCTAGGGGTGGTTATCTTGGCGGAATATAAGGTATAATTGCCAAGCTCCATTTAACGACAGTGTAGTGAATGTCCCGAAATGTAACTTTTTTTTTTTTGCCTATCATATTTATACGATTATATGAGTTTGAGTTGGTTGATCGATCTGCAATATTCAAAAAAGAATTCTATTTTGGGGAGAATTTCACATTGAATATTTGTGATTGTTTGTTTAAGGAAACCTTATAAAATCATTAACTACTATCTGTAGGAGAGAGAGAGAGAGAGAGAGAGAGAGAGAGAGAGAGAGAGAGAGAGGAGAGAGAGAGAGAGAGAACAGTAGCAAGAGAAAATAGTATAAAAGATAAAACCAGAGATGTTTAGAAATAGAGATGGGAACAAAATTGAAGAGAAACTGAAAGTGGACGGGGTCAAAGTCGAGAGAAGGAGATAACAAAGCACAAGGCGTCGACATACTGTTTCAATAAACTTTTAATAAAGAAAAGTTTTTGGTATTTAGACAGCCTTCGTACTGCAGTTCTTTAAAGACTAGTACAACTATAGGTGAAAGAAAGGGCTATGATGAAAACAAGACATACGAGCACTTTAGAAATAAGATGATGAACTCTTAAGAAAGTATATTGCAACACATATTTATTCGACTTTTGTCTGTCCATAGTTGTCAACGTTTTACAGTTATACATACAAGGACTCTATTGCAAGTAGTACACGCTATAAGATGAACACTACTTATTATGAAGAGGAATGGCTTGCTTCTATGTGGCAACGAAGAAAATGAAAAGCCGAGAAAAATATGACAGAAACAAAACAAACATATTATGTAGATATTTAATGTGAAATTACAGAGCAGTAACAGCTCTATAAATGATGACTTCATAGAATCAGTCTGGTTAGGATCTCTCAACAAGCATGAGCTAAACGATAAAACAGGGTGTGATGATGATTACGAAAAGCACTCACGCACTGGTTGGCATGTGGACATATACGCAAGCTTCCATAGCAACCTCTATACCGTTTTTCAACGGCACAGCAGCAATATTTTGCGTCAGATATAACACCAATAGCATTAAGATTCTAATGCATTATCAATTTTTATCAATCATTCACACTTCCATCTATTATTATCATACAGATTGTAATACATGGTTAATGAGTTGTGCTACTAAAAAAAAACTCCAGAAAGAGAATAGTCTTCTTTACGTGAAACTTTACGAGGGCTGTTTGTGGTGGTTTGAAAACTTGTATGGTCCCATCAGCCATAGCTGCATGTTAGGGCCAGGTTTTGTACAAAGCTTCGTTTTCTCCAGTGCTGGAAACTAATGATGCTTAAATTTCAGGATCCATAATAAATTTCAGGCCCACATATAACCCATAAATTGTGATTTTTTAAACGAAACCCATGGTATATTTTTATTTTTATTCTATTTTTCAAAAGTGATTATAATTCTTAAAAAGAAAGACTAAAAAGAGAAGCTGAAACACTTGGTATTGACCTTCGAACATGCTCCAATGCAAAATTTCTCATAATCTCAAGAAGACCCTGTCTAGTTTCAAACACTCTACAGGACCTTCTTACGAACTTAAGCGTCAGACTGTCATCGTTGTAGGTTCAACTCTCTATCTTCACCTCTATGTGGTTTCTCCGTTTTTTTAAAGAAAGGTCTCGAAGACGCATTCTGTTCAATGCCATTTCATTAGTTATTACTTTCAAATAAGATAAGACAAGACAGATAAGATAAGATAAACTTCATTTGCCTTCAAAAGGAAATTCCATTCACAGTTGATGAGATACAAGTGTCAGACAAAACATTCACAATCTGTTGTTTACCATTCTTTAAGAGAAGCGATCCCTCCAATCTTCGGTGGATATATATCATCATTAAACCATAAATCTCACCCTGTGACGTCACATTTATAGTTCAACCCTCTCCGAAATACAAAGTGATCAAAGTGACTGCTCTTTCCCAAACAGTGTCTACAAGGTCTTCATAGCCATTCTGAATTTAATTTTGTATCAATGAGGAAAGGGTTATTAGTGGGTATGTTCATTCCTTTAAAAAACTACTGCTTAGAGAATTAAATCGTCTTTTGTCCCCTTTAAACTTTACTTATATCTTGAGGCATGTCTTAGCCTTTCACTAACTGCACAAAAAAGAGTGGTCGGAAATAACTCCAAAACAATCATTTTAGGACGAAAAAAAAAGTGATATCATTACGTTCACCGAAAAGGTCTATAGAGATAATATGTCTTGTACATATATTATACCAACATTTAATCTTTGTTTGTTTTTTTAAAATCGGTCTCGTCTGTATACAGTGATGCTATTCAAAACATTTTCAGAAAGATCAAATTTGTGAATAAATAACATGGGTGTAATTATAATAAATACACAGGTTATAACTGGACATGTTTGTAAACAGAGAGAGAAATTGTATAGTAATAGCCATTAACATCAATATTTACTTTGGACATTTATCTATTTCAGATTGGTTTGGAGCATGCAATGATACTGATGAAACATGTTTACAAAACAATTCATTCATTTTAATTAAATGCAAATCTCTAAATAGTTGTTGATGGACAATAGGATGCAGCATTTAGGGATTCATTAGCAAGTAATACACTTCTCAAAACATAGACTTCCTCTTTCATTCATCTTTTCCCAGGCAAAAGACCCAAAACACATTGCTCAGGAATATCAGTATATGTACTATAACGTGCAAAAAGCTTAGGTATAGAACCATGAAACATATAGAGCCGCTCACTATGATATACGAAATGAGGAAATGTCTTAAATATTAACAGATTTATGAAAAAGAACAGTTTGGGGGGTAAGGTTGATCATATTTTTTAGGAACATTTCAAACTGCACAGGATATATCAAGAACAGAGAGATTTCATTTGCAGTTGATTCGTAGATTGCACTGCTTTCAGCTATAATGTATGTATTTTGCCGAAATAATAATATTTCAGATCGTATTCTCTGGAATTGCATCTCCCTAGTCTCATGGCATTTGTCGGTGTCTTTCTGACTGGATAACTTTTTGTTCTAAACTTTGCAACGCAAAAACTTTAAGGATGCATAGATGTTGAACAGTTCGTTAAATGAAAAGAAAGTTTTCCCACATGACAATTTGTGATCTTATATATTATGAAGTATGATTTATGAAAGAAAAATACCTAAATCTAGTATTATCACAGCGACATTACATGGATACATAAAATGTAATGAAACAAATTATTACATATTGTAATACTAAACGAATAGAGGCTAATGTTTTTCGGGTTTGTAATATCACGGTATGTAGACAATATCAAAATTATCCTCGCTTGTTATTGAGAAACTGTGTACTTTTGTCATCTTGCAACTATAGTTGTAAATCTCAAAGCATCGTGAGATTGGTAGATTGTACAAATGAAGGCAATACGGATAGATGATAATAGTCATAAATTGAATGATTAGCCCTGCTGACAAAGAGCAAAGTAGGTACTCAAGGGACAGAAAGAATAGATAGTCTCCACGAATTAGATCACATCCAATTCCTGTGAACAACTATTTCATTTTTATTACTCAAACCTTACAGTCTCTGCACTAATTATAAATGCTAATTAACTTTAGATTTATTTTTGGAATTAGCATTGTTTGTACCTTATCTATTAGTTAATCTTGTATTTTACATGCTAATATTTCCTTCGTTCGTTTCGAATAAATGGGCGTAATTGTGGATTGTGTGAAAAGGACATCTATCAAAATTCAAGTTCGAACTATTGCAAATACAGTTTAAATCTTCCATTAGAATATCGAAGGTTTACAAGATGATAACCTCATAAAAGAGTCTTTTCTGTTTATTTTGTTCCCATACATATAGGACAACGTAACTAAATCTCTGAAAGTTCAGTGACGAAAAGGAGAGAATCCATTAACTCGCAGCAATAATTCTCTCCTGCTGGTCGTGAGTAAACAAAAGATAGAAGTTATTAGCAGTGACTCGGGTTGATATACCTATCTGAAAAGTTACGTCATCAAAACAGAGTACATTCTACAAAAGTTAATTTCGTATTATTAAAGCATTTTTTAAACTCTTACGACAAGGTTGTTTTCGACCAGCCAGCCCTATTTCTTCTCTTTGCCAGATACAAGAGGTGTTTAAATAATGCGGAGAGAACACACACACACACACACACACACACACACACACACACACACACACACACACACACACACACACACACACACACGCACGCGCACACACACACACACACACACACACATAACATTTTCCTTCTTGTCATTTAAAAGAGTGATCATCAGATAAAAAAAAATGTTGATAAAATTATTGTAAGAGGAAAACTTATTCCTTACATCGTATATTTTTCGGAAATTTTCATGGCATTCGTTTCAAGCATAGAGCACAAAGGTGATTTTTGCTCCTGTTTGGTGTGCTTGTTTAACACCCCTTGTGTCTGGCAAATGGAAGTAACACGGCTGAACAAATCCAATCCCCCTAAGTCCCCAACTGCTTCGCATCAAATTTCAAGATTATAAGTCCAGCAGCATCCAAGTCTATAAATCACACAACACTTGACTTTTAGCGGGTTTCTTATAATTTAACGCAGTAAGAGCAATGAAGGATTTTTACTGTCTCTATCCAGGTTCATGGTCCAGCGTCAGGTTTCGTAGACAAGCAGTCTCCTGCCCATGACACGCAATTCAGTCATTTCTAAACGAAACAATAACAATTTCATAGGTTTTCATAAGTTAATCAATTGGTCGTTTGCCGAAATAGACAAATATTAATGAAATAGTAACAAGATCGTAATTTATAGCTCATGTCACGATGTCAAGAAATTTAATCTATCGACATCCAACCCTTACAATCGATGACTAAAAGTCTATGTGTTAAAGATGTGAAACAAAACGTAAGGCAAACGTTTACATTTTGCCATCATAAACTTTTAACTGCACCATATCCATCATCACGGTGTTCTTGCATCCAACGGAAAGGGTGTGGTGACCTAGATATAGGGGATTATGGGACACTATCATGGTACTCTGTGCAGCTTCGAGTGCACTCGGACCAAGGTCAGTAGCAGGATCAAGGTCGACTATGTTTCCAGTCGTAATAGTCGTACTCCTCCTCAGACTGTGGGCTGCTTTCGTTCTGGTTGTAGGTCACATACTGGACTGGACATTGGTCGTTCATGATCAAGCTCTGTGGTAAAAGAGAAATAATAACCATTCAATGGGATACATGTGCTAATCGAACCGCGTGAAAGACAAGAAAGAATTACATTCGCACTGAGTACATTCGCCCATCCGTTACTTTGTCCACGCCACTAGCCATCATAAAAATAGATCAGGTTTTATAATCATGCTGGGTCTATAAAACTTGATGTGAGTCAATGCATCTCTCATCATCATTAATTTATTAGAGAGAGAGAGAGAGAGAGAGAGAGAGAGAGAGAGAGAGAGAGAGAGAGAGAGAGAGAGAGATTATGGTGACTATAGGAAGTGAGGAAGAGTGAAAGAGCGAGAGACCAAGAAAAAGTAGCGAAAAAAGGCAGGATAGGGAAAAAAAACAACCTAGATGCAGAAAGAGGAAGGGAGAGAGAGAGTGAGAGAGAGAGAGAGAGAGAGAGAGAGAGGAAGAGACATGGAAGGGGGGGGGGAAGGGAGGGAGAAAGACAAAGAGCGATACCAAGTGAATAAGACAGATGGGAGGGTTAGTTTCAGTTTGTGTTGCCCCCCTTAAACCGTCTAAATATAGATGACCAAATCAAGGTCAATGACTGTTACATTTTTTTTTTACCGATATTTCTGTCTAATGAAGCGGATTGCACAACTTATGACATCAGCCCAATAACACAAAGCTAAGATGTTCTTTAACGCTGAGATCATAACATAGTTACCATTTTCTCCTCTTTGGCTGGCGGATTGCGTAAGAAATACAACAAAGGGGCGTAAATCATGTTGATAATTGCGATAATCCACAGCATCCTGAAAGAAAAAGAGTTATGAGCCTTGATGTAGGAATAGAGGTTGTAAGCAGCCAATGTGCTAATGATGACAGTGTTTCTTCTTCAGTTTGGATTAAATCACTGCTAGGACAGTGGGTTACAGCAGTAATAGGAGGGAACAACGTGTAGAAGTAGACCTAATATATAGGCATAGGCCTATATAGTAATATAGCTGTGACTGCGGATACAAATCGTAGGATCTTAATAGGGGAATTTATATTGCTCTGGGAGCTAAAATTAACACAAAAGAGGAAAAGTAATACCACATGTTATTGCATTAATATGATAGAGGAATTAAAGAAAAAAAAAGGACATTTTTTTGGAGAACAATTGAACACTAAGAGGATCCTCGATAGAGTACATAATTGTTTACGCGGTCATGATACTATGAAGGCCCAGGCACACATTATGCATGTTTGTTCATTCTCTGCTTTAGAAAGAAACCGCTCCTGGCTATGTGTTTTATAAGATGTAATAGTTGTGGACTAAAATTTTAAACAAAAATCTGAATCTCAAAATATCGCTGTCTTTCACGATTTCATGTGGGAGATTTCGTTCTCCTCCAATGAATTTAGAGTGATCTAGGGGTACTGACACATCCACTTGAGACATTCTCTCTATTGCGAGCGATCAGCTCTTGGCAGTATTCTAGTGTTTTGTATAATAAATGTGGGGGGGGGGGGGGGGGGAGAGTTTCCAAAGCTCCCTCTCCCCCCCCCCCCCCCCCCCCCCCCACCCTCAAACGCTACTGCTATAGGTATAACTTGTTCCAGTTTACAGGAATCATACAGGTTAAGAATGATGAAAGTCGTGGCAACCAGCTTCCATTGTGCTTCGAACACAAGAACACGGGGGCCAGGCCGGCAAGGGCGAGCTCCGTCTGTCTGTATGTCAACAGTAGAGAACGGTCCAGGCCAGGCAAGGCCGAGAACGGATTCCCTCGGTTTATATAGCCTCAGCTTGTGAATAAAGCTTAGCTTGTACCGGATTTCAATGAGTTATACAGGGTAAAGAGTGTTGCCCTGTGCCCTACTGGGGGCAGCCAGAGCAGGGCCACGCACGGCGTGGCCACCTCAGTGGTTAGATAAGTAGTGCGTCATGGGGAGTGTTGCGATCCGGAAGGGCTTAGTGATGCCAGACCTCCCAACCATTAGATAGCAGAGAAATTGGGTTGGTCATCGTTGCGGCAACCATGGTTCTGTTTATTCCTGGTCCTGGAATCGCACTTGTGCGCATTCCTGAACAAAACAAAACAAAAGCAACGCCTCATTGGATCCGAAATCCTGGTGAGCAGCCCCACCCCGGGCAGCCCGCCTCCCTGGCCCCAGCTCGAGCACCAGGATGTGCCACAACAGATATTATCCTATCCCTGTTGGCGGTTTCGTGCATTCTTCAGCGGCGAGCTGTCGAAGTCAACACGGCACCTGTAGTCCGGGGCACTTCCTCCCTGTCCGGACTTCATATCATTACCTACTGGTGAGAGCGGGTGTGCCGCCTTTTTCGTTTTACTCCCAGGAGGGGGAGGCACGGCAGCCAGCTTCCGCTATGCTTCGTACACGAGAATCCGGGGGCCAGGCCGGCAAGGGCGAGCTCCGTCTGTCCGTATGTCAACAGTAGAGCACGATCCAGCCCAGGCGAGGCCGAGAACAGGTTTCCCCGGCCCACACAGTTTCAGCTTAAACTGCCACGGCGGGTAGGTGCAATGCCGTTGCCTCCCCCTAACCTAGTGGCACGGGGAGTCACCGCCAATAACCTCAGGCGGTCGAGGCGACCTGCTCTTGTCAGCTCATCTCGAGGCCAACACAAGGCCAGCCTCAAGACGCACAGTCACTATCCCAGGGCTAAGCTACTGGCGGAGAACCCACCAGCTTCGGCCAAATATGACAGCTCAGAACAGGATCCTTGCTGTCCATGCGCCTTGTATGATGACTCATCGGACAACGGGCAACCCCGAGGAGCTGCCCGCAGAGTCATCAAAGCAACTGACACATCCACTGCTCATTATTGAATTGGCAAAGAGAGAGTGAAACTAGCTTAACTAGCTTTCAACCTTTCTATCATCAAACTCAGTCTTTCAGACATTTTTTCTCTGACACCATTAATTTTCAAACATTAACCACACCAGAAAAACATAATTATGGTCAGTTCATGGCTGAAAACATACTCCTGTTTATTTCAGATACGTCAGTGATGAAAACGAATAGATAAATATCAGGACTGAACAAAATTGGCAGCAACATGTCACAGGATAAAACTGAACAGGCTGAAAGAATCTTGCCAATGAACAAAAACTTACCAGTGAAATCCAAGTTTCTCAACTAGTGTGCCGCTCAGTGCTGGCCCTGCACAAACATAATTATACACAGAGAATGATTATGTATGACAAGGAAATGATGAATTACATAACTGTATCGACAATACGTGCTTTCATATAATCTTTAAAAAAGGAAGAATTGTTCTTTTAATTTCTTGCAGCATATTTACTGAGCGTTTACGTTTCATAGCGACAACAGCTCAAAGCTGTATCTTTCTCGCATGCGACAATGCGGAGGCAGAAATCTCATTTGAAATTAATGTTGAGCATGTTTCACGAGTAATGTTGTGTCTCTTTGTCGATGTCTCTGTCTGAACGTCATCCTTTGTCATTCTTTCTCCTTCTTTTTTTTTTTTTTGGCCTTCATGACTTCCAGATAAGAAAAGAAGACAGTGTCAGTTCATGCTTCCACTGTAGGTGTCTGTAAGAAAAGTTTCCTTTGAGTTATATCTGGTCTCTTTCGATGTGAAAAGAAAGGAAAGGAGGGGGAGGAATGGGAGCCCTTAAGTGATCTGTGGCAAAGCTTGGATAGAGGATTGCAAGAGCTATGCTCAGAAATTATTTCTTCAGGTAGAGATGTCTTGTCAAAACGAGACACCACCATCACCACCAGCAGCAGCAGCAACAACAACAGGCCCTTCTTTTGGCAGTTTAGCCGAAACCATATAAGTGACAACCTACCTATGGCAAAGCCTAGGCAGAAAGCCACGTCAGCTATGGCGTAGACACTGCCGTAGACAGAGACGTGACGCAGATCCACCAAGTAACCCATGTGGGGCATCATGGACGAGTCGACCATTCCAATAGCGAAACCCATTCCGAAATTTGGGGCTATCAAGTGGCCCAGATTTTTAGAGAAAGGAAGCTGTGGAGAAATGGGGAGGTGGGTATTGGGGGGGGGGGGGGGTCAAGAGACAGTTTAAACACTTCTCTAAAACAACAGCAAATCAGAAGACAACAAAGATCAGAAATTGTTATATTATTCTTAGACCCTAGATCTGACGATAGAAACCGTCCAGGGTTTCTGTGATGACACTGTTTATCCATATTTATTGACCGACAGTTTTTGTGCTATGAGACGATACAACATCAGTACCTTGTTATTACATTATGTGCTGTCTGGAACCGAATTCTAATACAAAGTAAGAAGAGCGAGTCTTTGAGCTGATCGGTCCCTTCACACATTCAGGGTTATCACAAAAGATGCCTATGTTTTTGGCAGTTTCATGGTTCAGGCCATGAAAGAAGAGTTTACTTAACACACACACATAGGGGAAATGTTCCATAGAACATAAAATGTCAAAATCTTAAAGAAAATGCCACATATTCCAATGTAAATATGTGATATATTTGCAAACACGTGATATGAAAGGAAGCACGTTTTGTGAGGAATTTGATGTACATGTATATCTTAGACACAAATACATTTTTGTTCATCATTTTTTAAAAGTTGATTTTGTTGATCTCTTCACCCCCTCTCCCCCTCCCCCGACCCCATCCGTTTATTAAAAATTGTCATCGAACCATATCTGTCTAATTTATTACATCTCTGTTATCTTCACTAATAGTACATAGTATATATACAACTTCACATTGTATTAACTTGAAATACTCACAGCAATACAGCAGACTGAGATGATCACCATTCCTATGCATGCACTGAGCCACCTGAAGGGAAAGAGTGTCTCTTAAGTTATAGCAATAACAACTTTAATAGAACAACAATGAAAATTGCTATACTATAAGAACAATTTATTAAATCTAGAATCTACATATATTTAGTTATAATGGTCTAGTTTTTGTTCTTTATTTATGTAGAGAAAGATGTTTGATTATCATATTGAACCTGTAAATGATAATTAATTGCAGTCGCGAACACAACAAATGAATATCATATATAATAAGCTCAACTGAATTTATATGAATATTTATATCTTAGAAAATCAAAATTATATTAATCAACACATACTGAAATTAAACATGTTGGAAGCATTTCGACAACATCGTGTATCAGTTAAACCCCCAAACTATCTTCATATGTCTCATTCTCCTTTATCTAGAATGAAAAGATAGAGAAAATTATTTTTTGTCTACACTTTGTTATTAGTGTGTACTTTGTGAGTAGTTACAGGTCCTTCCTTATTCTTTTTCTTCTTTCTTTCAGCTTCCTTCCTGATGTCCCCCCTTTCTTCTTTTCATCTGTTTCGTTTTCTTTTAATGCATGTTGTTCTCCTTCCTTTGTCCCTTTCTTTCATCAGTACTGACTAAATCCTCAACTGTCTCACTGAAAACATCAGCAGGTCTCTTACCTCCCCGTTTTGTGAGCCAGGGGACCAAACAGATTAGTGCCAATGGCGTACGAAATACTAGCAGGTAAAAATGCAATGCCTGAAAAGAGGAAAACGAAAACGATAATTACGCTTATCATCTAAGGTCCATCTATCGATCTTTGCTGATCCATCCATCCATCCATCCATCCACCTATTCATCCATCCATCCATCCATCCATCCATCTATCCATCCATCCATCCAATCCATCCATCCATCCATCCATCCATCCATCCATCCATCCATCCATCCATCCATCCATCC
>JBCEWB010118721.1:0-11573 GCA_039654565.1 Peronia peronii
TCTATCTATCTATCTATTTATCTATCTATCTATCTATCTATCTATCTATCTATCTATCTATCTATCTATCTATCTATTTTCTCCTTATCTAGCATAAAAGCCGGCCAATCTTGCTCCTTTCAGTTTTAAGTTTTATTCTTTTTGTGTGTTGTAACCATCAAGAAGCTATAATTTCATCAGTTTTCCCGAAACCCTTCCTGCTGACGCCAGTTTTCCAGGGAAAGATGAACCTGCCCCGGACTTTCCACTCCTAGATAATACATGAAATGTTATGAATTGCACGACATTAGGGAACTCTTAACAAAGATATTTTTTTTTAACCGTATATGTCAGTTGACCCCATCTTTTTGTGTCCAATAGTTAGATCTAGAATTTGTATCTTCGCAGTTGAAATAGAAAAAAAAAAAAAAAAGAGTCGGGGGGAGGGGGGATGGAGGGGACTTGGGGGGCTTTTAACAAGTATTTACCGTATTATCAGTTAATCTCATCTCTGTGTGCCTAATAAAACAAAAGAATAATAAATAAATAATATAAAGAGTCCTTGGGATCAGAAATCTATCACAAGCTGGGAGCTTCTGAATTACGAGTACAAGGTCTCTTTTTTTTTTTTGCATTATCATAGCGATCTTCTATATATCATCCACCCCGAGGATGAACAGATAAAGAATCGAGGCCAGATTACCAGATGATAAACAATAGAGCGATATCTAAACATCATTCCAGCGATGAATTACGATAAAACAAATAAGGACAAAGTTCATGCAAATGTTAGCTTAGAATGAAGCAATTAGTACTGATATACATACATTAATTTCTCAATCGAAATGTAAAGCGGCCATCCCAAGCTAAGGAAGTACTATGCACTTCTTATAATGTTCCCGATGGCTTTTCTGCTACAATGAGGAGCACATTTGGACTGGTAAGTTTCATTTTTACGTATTATTTATTTCGATGAAAAATATCGGTATTTATTTCGATAAAAGATAGTCTTGGGTAATTTTGTTCGATAAGATAATGTTATTTATTTCGATGACAGACAGTGTTATTTATTTCGATGAAAGACTGTATTATCTTCTGAAGTCCCAATAACCTACATTTAGTTTTCAGAAAAAATAAGGTAAAATATATTAATAAGGTAACATAAGACTAAAATTTTATTAACTGTCTTGAAGAAATTTTGTTCAGTTTTTAAAATAAGAACGTTGTATTGAATGGCATACGCTGAGACACACACACACATATATCTATCTAACAGACACAAACATAAATCACATAGCTTAATTACTTTAAAATATCATGTGTTTCATCAGGACAGAGCAGTCTGAAATAACACTGTGACAACGTGAAAAGCTTAACGCTGATAGGAGAAATGAATCATTTCTGTAACGTGCCTAATTAGTTCCTACATACACGAGTGGCGCAACAGTCACCGAATCCGGTAGTTGAAACTGATGACAGAAATCTGAAAACTATTTCATTATTGTTTATTGTATATAAAACCATAGACTGAACATGTAAAAGGAGCATAAATATTACTTTAACAAAATGTTCAAACTGTTTACCGTCAGTCTGGATACAAACAATGAACCCTTGCATACTGGTAACACTATGCTATAGCTGGCAACTATGGCGTGGTGACGTTGGGGCCACCCTGTATGTAGAAACTGCTCATTTCTTCTGAAGAGTCTTAGTACAAAGTCAACTCTCTTTCACTATTTCCACATTGTCTCTCTCTTTCTCTCTCTCTTTCTCTCTGTCTTTCCTTCACTTTCTCTCTCTTTCATTTATTTTTTTTCTCTTTCTCCCTCACCCTCTTCGTCTTCACTCACTTTCTCTCCCTCTTTTCTTAAATCTCTTCTCTCATTCACTCTCTTTCTCTTTTATTCACATTTCTTTTCTCTTTTATTCGTTTTCTCTCTCTTTCAGCTATATTACATCCCTCACTCTCTCCGTCACTCTCTGTCTCTTCCATTTAGGTTCTCCCTCTCCTTTTTTCCTTGCTTTCTCTCTTTCATTTAATTTCTCTCTCTCATTCACTCTTTAATTTCCTTTCATTTTTTTTCTCTTTTTCCATTATATTCTGTTTTTTTTTGTTGTTGTTGTTCTCAATTCGCCCATTCTCTCCTACTCGCCTCTAGATCTATACATACACACATATATTCTTTTTCCACATCCCATTTTAATGCCGGTTTTAGCTCTCGTTGGTATTTGAAAGAAAAAAAAGCATAACTTTATACATGCATGTCTGTAATGCACGACAGAGAGAAAAATGATGAGGAATTTAATAAGCGAGAGAGAGAGAGAGAGGTTAAAAGAAAACACTGAAAGAGAGGAAGAAAAAACAGGCAAAAAGAAAGTTGAAAGAAAGAAACTTTTACAGAAAGAAAGAAAGGAAGAAAGAGAGAAAGAATGAATGAACGAAAGAAAGAAAGAATGAGAGAAAGAGATAAAGAAAGAAAGGGTGAAAGAGGAGAGAAAGAGAAAGAAAGAAAAAAGAAAGAGAAAGAGAAAGGACGAGGAATAACATACAAAAATGGATAAGCCTTTCGACCTAGATATGGGTTTTGTAGCACAGGCCGTTACATTAGGATATCATTCATGTCACTCATGTCACTCTTCTCATTTCTCTTCCTGTTTCGTGCCCTGTGTTTGCACACTGACTTGAATTAATGTGGGCTCGGTTAGTCAGAAACTGGGAGAGAGAGAGAGAGCGAGCGAGCGAGCGAGCAAGAGAGAGAGAGAGAGAGAGAAAGGGAGAAAAGATACTCACGAGAGAAAGAAGAGGGGGGAAAACGATGATTATCGAAATGAAGGCTGGCTCTGTGTAAACAACCATTGAGAACAAACAATCAGACTAGAAAAGTAGGCCAAGGGAGAAGTAACAAGTTCGATGTAAAAGTCCGGGTTGTTTTTTTTTGTATTGTCTCTGATCGAACAAAAAACGTATGTGCTATATTGTGTTATGTTAGATACTTACCGTTTGGTTAAATTGTGCGAAGGAGAATCCATTACAATGTTAAAAAAAAAAAAAAAAAAGGATACGCTCTAAGTTCAATTTTGCTATCCTCAGATGAATTTTAAGCCACCTTTTTCTTTGGACATTACTTTTCCCATGGATTGCAAAGTGTTCTCCAAAATAGTCCACACTTTCGAACGCCGAAAAATGCAGTGTCAACATTGCCGGTGTATAATGCAAAATGTTCTCTATATTTTTGCAGTGTGGAGTAGTCTTTCATGTTCTTGGTTCAAAGTTGGTCAGATGTAGGCGGCATTGTTTGTGTTATATAGGAAAGCGTAGTAAACTAGTTTTTTTTTTCTTGTGTGTGTGTGTTTAGTACATTTACGATTTCAGCTCATTTCCGCAGATGCAGAAATGACGTGTCGTTTTCTGTAGCATATAATATATATAAATAGGTTAGAAACCAGATCCACTGTTTTATGACATAGGAGCTAATATGATTTTCTCTCAAAAGATGGAAGAAGAAAAAAACGGGGGTTAAAACAGGACAACAAAGAAACACAATTTACTCATCAACCCCTGAACAATCCTTCGCGTAAAATGCGACATTTACGGTTATTTTCCATAATGGCAGCTTCACACAGGTTGAACCCAGCTTGAACTGCGCGCATCCAGAAAGACCAAGGTCCACATTCCTCGCGCACTCTGCCCTGTGTCGTCACGAGCAAGCCCTTCCTCGCCCTGAGCGCGCGCCGAGCAGGAGATCGGATTGTCGGCTGCTGGCAGAAAAAGCAGGTCACAGTCCGAAGCCAACGAAGTACGAGCGCACGCCGAGGGGTTTAGTTGATCGACGGCGCAATGAGAGAGTGAGAGAGAGAGAGAGAAAGGGAGAGAGAGACAGAGAGGAGAAATACTTGGCCCTACATTCAGTTGAACTTGGGATCGCAGGAGTAGTATGGGCTGTCGTTCATCCCACTTAAAAAACTGTCTTCATACGTTCCCGGTTTAGTAGTGACACAAGATTTTACCGAAAAGTCGTGGTCGGACGTCTAGGCCTAGGCTATCGAGATAACAGAATCAGTGCAGGACTTTCATAGGTGGGACTGATTTCTCGCTTGGAGTTCAGTGTTGTGTAAGACGCCATTGGATGTCGAACTAGATCAAGGTGTGTTTGATAGCGCTGGTTATAGCAGTACATTCTTTCTGGGAGACTGGACCTGAATGGTAAGCAAGAGAAACATGATCTAGATATCTCTTACATGTAAATTGTTAACTTAGACGTTCATTGATTTAATGATTTTCTCATCGAATGAATGAGTGTGTCTTTTACCGTTACCAGGAAAATCCTGTGCTAAATTCCAGAAAAATATTACGTAATGGATGTCATCCCGTTTTCGCGTGCTGTTAGATGGAATCCAGCATTTAGATTAAAATTCTTGTTTTTGGATGCATCGATTACGTTATGTTGTAGATTTAGATTCTAGATTTAGATTCTAGATCCAGATCTAGTCTAGATCTAGAAGTATATATTTTTTAAAAGAGATTATTTTTGTTCACTGTATTTTTTGTTTGTTTGTTTTGTTTTGTTTAGGCGCAATGATTAGATCTGGAATCTGATTTATCATGGGTTTGGATATTAATTAGGTTTAAGTATAACATTTACTTCAAAGTCAGTGCCATGAACAATAGATCTATAAACTTAAAACGCTTATTCTTTCACCAATTCCGTTCAGTATAAATAGTCTCTTGAATCGAGAGATCGTGTTTGCCTTACATTGTCATGCAGATCAAGATCTGGACCGAGACTAGATCTATGTAAATGTAGTTAATATTGTACCTCTTATCGATGAAAAGCCAAAAAGCTTCGATTGGATCACTTTTTCGTTTTGTATGACATGTTATTATGTTGTTGACTCTATAGAGAGTTTAGTATGTCGATAGTAGGAGAAAATGAGACAATATAAGGTACCTTTATACCCAACGTAAGGTACGTGACATTACACTACAGACAGTGAAAGTTTATTGATCTATGAAGTTTTTATCGCTCGTCTAGATCAATCTGTTATGCCTTTGTGGATGGTCTACCAGTCCTGGTCTACCAGTCCTGGATGTTTGATATAACATTTGTACAATGAATGGATTTTAAGTTGTGGTAGCTACGTTTTTACCCATAGCGCCATTGGTTTGCAATGTGTGTGTGCGTGTGTGTGTGTGTGTTTTTTAACCAGAGGGAAGAGCCACACATTACCTATAAAAATAAGATCATGTCTTCTTTTGTCGATGGCCTATGTGATGTTAAATGTATAAGAACGCCTTACCGTGATATCCTAATTTTCACCCAAACTTTGTTTTATAGAAAGTTGTATCAAGTGAAGAATGTTATCCAGATCTAGATCTAGATCTGGTTTCTTGTGTTGCTCGTAGAATGTCTCCCCAGGTATGTAGACGTTACTGTATGTGGTCAGTAATTGATCTAGTTCTAGTGCATTTACACATAACAGCCTAGTCGCATGTGGATCTATTTTTCTATATTCTCCTTTGAACGGAAGATTTGCCCTTCGTAAACCCAAACCCCGAAGGATACTTTGTGGATATTCCAAACTGTAACTTTACTTGCATTTATGAAAAGAATTAGATCTCGTGCTTAAAAAATGACATGCCAGAATTACAAGTCCTCCCACCTCTGTCCGTATGTTTCTTCCTGACACTGTCTAATGTAGACGTCATGCATGATTGACACAATTGAAAGTAAATTTGGTCACTGACGAAACCTTGTCTATCGTGATCTACGTAATATCGTGCAGACTATGTGCAAAAATATCCACGGACTTTCCCACGCTATTGTTAATCATACACCTCTGTATTAGTGGATCTGTGGGCTAGAAAAAAACAAAGATCTAGTCCTCTTAGTCAAAACTTATCGTGGCTTATGAAATCGTTAAAGAAAAAAAAATAATAGGGATTAAAGTGATCGTGACAGATGATGTTTGAGATTAGAATTTGCAAGGCCAGAAAGTCTCCTCGTAATGTTGAAATTGACACCCTAGGAGTGACATCATGCTCTAGCTTTAAATCTAGCTCTGAAACTAGTTCTAATTCTGGGCTTATAAAACAGGTAAAAAAAGTAGGGCAGAGATCTGCACAGATCATATCTAAATAAAAGATTAAACTTCAAAAGACCGAGATAACCAGTGGCTTGATGTGACACATAACATCCCAGGATTGACTGGATGTTCTTAGGTAAGAAATGTAATTTCAGATCTAATACATATACATGAATAATCCTAGGCTTATAAAACACGGGGGAAAAGATACTTAAGGCACAGATCTATGAACCGAAATAAATTGTACAAAGAGATCGCCCTATAAGACTGTTAATGTTGAAATGACGCTTGCGAGTGATTGGCTCTTTTAAGTAACGACTATATTATGTACGTGACTTGTTATATTATCAAGTAGGCTATTAGACTGATTTATGGTGGGCAAATGAAATAAGGGAAGAAAATAAAGCACAGGCATCTGTCCAGATCCTCCTTTGAGAATATAACTTAAAAAGTGGTGCAAGATCGCTGAAATCTTGAACAAAAAGACAACAACAAAAACCTTTGGAGTTGGAAATGTACAGTTTGTAGTGAAAAAATGTGTCAGGGTCAATAGACTATTATATGTTATGAAATTAATGCGAGGAAAAAAAAAATAGGGCACAAAAACGCCATAGCCTAACTGGCAGATGTTGGCCAGGGATTTCATGCGTGGATACACCACTGACTCGTAATTATGTCGTTAGTACAGAATGTAACTGCGTGAATCTTACCACGGCTGACTTAAGTATACTGCGTCGTTACCTCTGTACTTTTAACCATAGGAGCGTCAAGGGGGGGTACGTGGTCAGAGCCACACTCATTATAGGCTTTTTTTTTCCCGAAATGCAAGGAATTAGAGTTATTGTTCTTGCGTCTTGCGTTCTGACCATTCTGAAGTTTCCATCTGTTACTTAGGCATGGTTTTAAGTAAACGATGCTTATCTCGATTACAGATGCATGAGCTGCGACCCCTCAGCGAATGGCATTGTCTTTTTGTTAACAATTTAAATGTGTAACATAAGTCCATTCGTGCTTTTCTGTGGGCAACATTCATGACCCAAAAAAAGCAAAAATGACTACCCAAATGAAGGTTCGGAACAACAGTTTCGTTTCGTCTATGGAAAAGCCTTACGCTTTTGAATACTGGAATTGCCTCGCAAGTAATCAACAACATAGAATCTATGCCATAATATATATTATAGCTGTGGAACTGATGTTGCCATTTAGGCCTGAATTTTCCTCTCATGAATATGTGTAAGTATTAAATATTATAATGCATACAAAAATATATAAAGCAGTGCAATTTCCTCTAATACTTTCTTAGAGTTAATGGTCTTGAACTGAATTGATCTGTAGATCAAAATCGCTGGCATGACTTTGCTTTGTCGAAGTTTGTAGGACAACACCTGCATGACGTGTAACTAATTTCTGAAGGTGTCACTAGACAGGTTAGATTGCGGGAATGCGATGTGTTTCAGTGAGTGTGGGATTGTAATTCTTAGTCAGTCATAACGGGAAATTATCAGATGACGTTCTCCTTTCGTCTCTGAAGAGAGAGGTGTGGTAAACCGCTTCTTTACCATAATATGTTATCTGGGTCACTGATATTATTTTTTCATATGCGTTTAAAAGTCCAAGAGCCTACTAGTAGACGTACAACTAGTACTAGTGCTGCTATTACTACTTCCATTGCTTTGACGACTATTTTTTGCTCCTCCTCCTTCTACCACTACCACGTAACTACTATTAGTACTACTACATAATAAATTACTACTACTATTGTTAGTACTACCACTGCTATTACTGGCACTTTTACTATTACTCCCACTGCCATCACTACCACTTCTACTACTATTACTACTACAACTGCTGCTATTACTATTACTACTGCTGCTGACACTGCAACTGCTACTTCAACTGTAACCACAACTACTTCTTTTACTACTACAGCTATAGCCACAACTACTACTACTGCGAACTACTACTACTACTACTATCACTACGACTGCTGCTACTACTGTAACTACACTATTTCTTTTACTACTACTGCTATAACCACTACTACGGAGCTACTACTACAATATATATCACTGTTTACCGTATTTAGGTATTCTGGAGATGAAAATTACCGACCAGTCTTTGAACGACGGTGTTCTCTTTCTTTCTTTCTTTCTTTCTGTCTTTCTTTCTTTCTTTTATTTAAATCTAAAATATATAAATAACAAATACCACCACTAACGAATAAATAAATAAACAAGTATGGGCCAAATTATTCTAAGGCTGACCGGACACCATATTATTACACACAGTATATATTGAAAATCCAAATTACATCATTGCAGTCTCGGTTTAAGTTGCCAAAATTTATATTTAGAACCCGGATATTATAGTCGTGGCGGGTGAAAGTGTAAGATTTGTCTGCCTTGTCAAGATACGCCACTGCAAATCTCTTACATTCACAGTGTGACAGATCCCCAAACTGCTGTTTTTTAACGACGACGGAATTTTCCATCAGATATTAGGGGCCAGCGTAAAATTTCAGAAGCAGATCGAGAATGTGGGTTGTTTAAAGATATTTGTATTAAGTAATTTTATTGTAAACCCCGCATTTGAATTAGAGTGGACAACTTACAGTTTATTTAGAATGTCCAGTTTCATTTTAATTAGAACGTTCACCTCACGTTATATATGGAATGTTCGGCTTATATTTTATTCTGAACGGGCAATTTATATTTTATATAGAATGTGCAGTTTACATTTTATATATAGTGTTCAGCTTGCAATCTATTTAGAATGTGCAACCTATATTTTGCATAGAATGTTCAGCTTACATTTTATTCAGAATAGGCAGTTTATATTTCATTTAGAAGGTGCAGCTTATGTTTTGAAGACACATTTGAGCCCTGATGGAGCACATTGTGATCCATATGTCTAGGTATTTCTTGCACTATGTAAAATGGATGCTTAATCATGTCGATAAATTAAGGTGATTTGAAATTCATGATACGAATACATCTGTATCACAATTTTGTCATCCTATGTCTAGAGCAAGCATAACGTTGCTTTGTTAAAATTTAAGACATATATTTTCCTGTTTTAGTGTTTATAGATATGACTTGCCAATCTGGCAATCTTTATTTTCAGTCGTTGAGTTCCATTATGAAATGTGGGTATTTGATACATACAGTAACCCATTTACCGCCAAGTCTAGAATCACTGTCAGTCTGAGATTTCATTTGATACTCGGGAGTATTGTACTCTAGTAGTAGATACAACAATTCAATAAACGAATGTTTATCGGGAGTATTGTAAACTAGGGGCAGATACAACAATTCAAATAAACGGATGTTTCCGCAGTTGGCAAAAATCACTCATATTTAAACAGAGAGAGAAAGTGAGAGCCATCAGAATGCTTATCCATGAATCTTGGTAGTGAAGAAGTTACTGCAAATTGAACTTAAGCTTATTGTTTTAGTCTAGAGCAAACAGTTTGTTTTATTGAAACTGAAGTCAGCGGTATTTCGTATACGTTCATGGATGTTTGCAAAGTTGAAACTGGTTTTTCATTTTTTTTTGTTTTAGCTCTTTGTGTTATTACTTTATTTTATATTATTTTTTATTTATTTTATTTTATTTAAGGCTTATGAGCTTTAGCATTGATAGACATACCTGAATGATCACGATGTAATCGGCAAATTTCAGAAACGGACTCTTTTTTACGTCATTTGGAAGCGAAAATTTAGTTTCACCATTGTAAAGCGGCGGAGCTAGTTATGAATTATGTATTCATTGGCAATAGGCGACGAGTTTCAGGTTTGTTCCTTGGCCATGCAGCATGTTGCAATTTTACTCTAGACGTGCCAAGGGGTCAAGATAAATATGCTAAAAAGACTCACTCAGTAAACTTTGCAATATTATACTTTTCCAACAATAAATACTTAAGTTACAAGATGCACGTCTTAGAACGTATTTTTTGATGACATGGGATAGATCTAAACTGTCAATTATTGAACTTGAATGGAGGGGATATAGAGGAACTGGCACTCCCGACGTGTATTTTTATTATAATTTTTTTCTGTTGACACTTTGACGGTTAAAAAGCTGCGTCTTCCCGATTGCCTACGTAGGCGCTAATTTTATCTCTATTATTGCAAGTTTATCTGACTGGCCATATCATAGCCAAATAGAGACCCGTACCCAGCACGATGACTCACTTTAACGGGCTTTACCGAACTGAGTTTTTCTTTTTTTCTTTTCTTTTTTTTTTTTTTTTAAAGAAACAGTGGATTTTCCCTTTGCCCTGTTCCTCCTACCTTTGCTTTCGTCAAAACAGGATATGGCGCATTCCTAAGGCTTGACCCTTTACGACCCAGAGAGATATATTATTATGTAATACACGAATAGGACTCACTTCAAAAGATTGAAAAATTAAGACTTAGAATTAAATGTTGCATGAGAACCTAACTTCAGAAATTAAACGCAGACCTCTATTCAGTCAGTGCAGGTTACATGGATTATAGACATTCAGGTCTACCCTGTTATTCAGTTCTACCTGACGACAGTATAGCCGTTTATTTTGTTTTAATAGCTGCTCAAGGTCTTAAGGGTAAGTCCAAATACGCTCACAGACCTTAACGTGAGGTCAACGGTGAAATTTCCAAGCGGTACAAGTTCGAGGGTCACCTTAGTCCAGTTTTGTCGAGGGCACCGAAGTCAAATGTCGTAGTTCTGGGGGAGTTTGATCTTCTTAACACAGGTACCGCTATTTGTTCGTCCATTCTTTTCCTTTCTTTCTTTCTTTCTTTCTTTCTGTCTGTCTTCTGCTCTTTCTTTTTTATTTCTCTTATTTTTTTCTTTGTCTTTCTTTCTATTTCTTTCTTTCTTTGGTTCTTCCGTTCATAATTCATATTATCTTTGTCTTTCTTTATATTTCTTTCCTTCTTTGTTTTATTTCTTTCTTGCACCTTTCTTTCTTTTTTTCTTTTTCTCTGCTCCTTTCCTTCTTTGTTTTTTTCATTCTTTCTGTCTTTCTTTCTTTCTTTTTTGTTTTCTTTCCACCGTTCATTCTTTCCTTGTCTTTCTTCTTTCTTTTTTTTTATCTCTTTCTTGCACACTTCTTTCTTTTGTAATCTATTTTTCTTTCTTTCTTTCTTTCTTTCTTTTTTTTTTTCTAATTCCTACCTCTTAATGTGCAATATAATAAGATGTAGGACACTGAGGCTTCCATATAGAATTCATCAAGAATTGTCATGACCTAGATGATTAATTCTATTCTCCTCGGTAGAACAAATATGCTTCCATATAATGATTGATTAGGTGAATAGACTCACGAACTAATGAAACATTTACCATTACGTGAAGTTCAATTCAAACACAGGGCCATAACAACAGTGGACTGGTGGATTGAGAGTTAATCTACTTCTTTCTTTTACGTTTGTAAAAATGGTTACTTGGTAGGGGGTGGGGGGTGGGGGGGGGGGGTGGGGGGAGGGGGGGAAGAGATGTGTCTTCATTCACGAGGTACTGTTCTG
>JBCEWB010118732.1:0-11572 GCA_039654565.1 Peronia peronii
GATGATCTGCGACTGCATGTAGCAGCCAGGTGGAGCCAAATCCTGGTTGACAGTAGACTAGGCCTAACATTGAATGAGCATTGGTCAAATACGTTAGAATGGACATATCCACTTTTTGATACCATTTTTATATGCAGAAAAGGCCAACCTTTTAAGAGAAAACAAAAGCCCAAAATCACATTTTCTGAGCAAAATCCACATTTCAGGACCCACCCCCCCCCCCCTTAAAATTGTTGTTCTTATAATCACTGTTATTACATTGTTATTACCATTTCTCCACCATAGTGGTGTGTGCAGTCAAGCTAATTTTACATCTCAAATTTTGGTTATGCTCTTGCCAATATGTCTAAAAGGGTGCTAAGATCTATAACTGAAAACACAATAGATGCTCAAGTTGCTACTAACCATAAAACAGAAAATCTTACCCACTCTCGCAAGAATCTCTCTTGTCTTCTCAAATAATCAGAATCATTCCACAATTGTTTAAGTCATTTTTTGGGGGAGGGGTGGATCTAAGCTATTATGCTTGCCATAATCACCATTACACATTTTGTCACGATCATTTGCACGCTGGAGCAAATCAGTTTTAGGCATTTTGAGAAAATGGGCAAAAACCATTTTAATACTCAAAGTCAGAACTATGATTTAGATAGAAATGGGTTTTGGTGTAGAAGATAGCATTAAATTAATGACTGTTGAATGTGACTTACGTTTCCCAGTGGCTGAGTGGATGAGCACCTTCCTAAAGCCTTCAATCAACACTTCCAGCAGATTTTCAGTGCAGAATGCTCTGACGGCCCTCCTGCTTGACCGCAGCGTTTGCAACAGCCGCAGGGCCACAGTGTGCAGGATGACTCCTCGGGCAGCTATCTTGTGACAGGCCACCATCAGCTCCACAAACAGGCGGAAAGCGGCAGGGACACAGGGCCTGGTATTGGCAGCAAAGTTACTCAATGCTTGGTTCTGAAGACTGCATTCCAAACCTAAAAAGACAACAAAGTGTAGCAAATCTGATTATGAGATACTCCATAACTGATATGTAAGTAAATTCAATAAAAGAGTATATGTGTCATGCCTACTCTCCAAAAAACTTAAATCAACTGACAACTGACTAGCAGAGTTTCAGATATAAAACTGCGTTGCAAGTGTCAAATTACATCATAAGTATGAAACTGTGTCAGAAGTTTACCAGTGTCTGCCTTATTAAACAGTAAGTCCATCACACAGATTAGAGAGTGGTGGTATATCACAAACTTTTGTTACAGTGCTTAATGAAGCAACTGAAACTCAGATATATGATAATAATAATTGTTGTCGCACTGAATGCAGTATCAAATAAAAGCTGACAAAATGAGGCTTTATGTAAAAAATTTCAGGTATGTGGAAGAGTACAAATATTTCTTATTCACAGAGAAAAATAAAAAAAATAAAAAATCAAGGCTCCATGATGAGAAATCTTTCTGGAACTGACAAATCTATTTTTCTTTTTTGTTTTGATTGTTCCCTTGACTTAATAGTGAAATAGTTTGCCAACAAGTTCCAACAATTTTCCCTCTGAATTATTAATATTAAGGATAGCAATGTTCATTATAAGACAAACATAAAAAGCAATAAGTGGAGCAATATTTGGTCACTTCTCATAAGAGAAGAATAAATTATCTATTTCATTAAATGGATCAAACAATACCCTGCTATAGCATTATTCTACTCTCTTTCTCCCTCTTGACATATCAAGTCTGAGCAGACGTCAATGATTGTGGCGAAACCAGTATTTTTATTTTGTCAGTCCTCTTTATCATCTCAGTGTTAAGGATTATGGTATTGGTTTTGTAACTGTCTCAAGCTATCATTATTCTACACCATGTCAAGAACTGATGGCTGTTCCATGACTTGCTGGTATACCTCTCTTCCAGTCAAAACAAACTGAGCACTCAGTGTCTCCTTCATAGCCATGCTCAGTGAAGGTATCTCCATCTTCCTCCAGTCCCTGCTGCAAGAGCTGTCTGACTTCATCTTCATCTGCTATGTCGTCTTTCTCTCTCAGATTCTGTGGATGCAGATTATTTAGTTTGATTTGTGTGGGACACAGTCACTGCTATACTGTGCCTAGCATGGTAGAATATGCTTACAACTTAAAAGATATATCAATGGAAGTATATAAACTGGACAGTCAAAGATTGCAAAGGAAAGCTATAAAACAAAAATGATATATGTAAAATTGGGCCATGTGGCCCACCATATATTCAGTTTCATATTATCATGTTGATGATTTATAGGAGGCAGAAGCATTCAGCTCATAACATACATGTAGTTAGCATCTTCAATCTCAAATTACCATGGTGTTTCACTGTATAGTGTTTTGGCTTCAGGCCTTTATTTTTTGTCTGTTTGCCCTAGCCTGCAGGGCAAGTGACTCCTCAAACACCAAATTTTAGCATGCAGATGGAATGATCCTGAGTTCAAAATTATCACACTTTTTCCTACGCTATTTTGTAATTTTAACCTTTCCATCTTAGCAAAATCAATAATAATTATGTTTATCCTTGGCTGACCATTATTTTAGTTGACTTATTTATATGTAAACTTTCCCGTTCTCTTAGTGCATAGTAGCCTTTCTAAATAACAATTCATCTGTAGCCTCAGCTGTACAAAGCTCTAGTGCAAAAGAACAACAAACATCAAATTGTCCATGGCTATTTCATCGTATAAAGTTTCAAATAATCGGTTTATAGTATATATCATAATCTAAGTCAACAGATGAACTCAACACTCAATTGTTTAGCTGCTGTAAGGTAAGGACATGACACTGCAATGATAGCATATGTGCAAAATAAGCACAATGAAACAGTTTTTGTAATATTTCTTGTAAAATTTGAGAAACGGCTCTTGTCATAATGTTGCAATGAACAATTTAATGGATCTTCTCTGATATCACCACCTGGATTCTTCAGAAACATGACCAGATGAACTTTAGTGATGACTCACCAACATCTTGACAATCTGAGAGTAGGAATACTCCAGGATAGAGGGACAGCATGGCAGTGCAACATTCAACAACATCTGAAACACAGCTGACAGCTTGGATGGCTCCAGGTAAATACAGCTCTGGAGGGCTGAGTTGAGACGCAGCCACAGTTCATCTTCATATCCCCTCTGGAAACATTGTGTACAGAAAGCATTTTTGGGGTTGTGCCTATTTTTAAATGAATTTTATTCCAGTTCCAAAAAAGAATTAACCGAATTAATAAACACTAAACTGGCACACACAAAAGTGGGAATTTCAAGCTATTTAAAAGTTTTCTGAAACATATGATAAAATGTCATTTCACAAACTCAATATGGTTGTTAGCTTCATGTGGGAAAATTCTAAAATTTAGACACTCAGAACACACAACAGAGATATGATAATCTCCTCATGGAACAAAAATGGTGCTTCACATTGAGGCTTCATCTTTAATCTTCAGACCTGTGCTCTTGTTTTGTTCCAGCAAACAGAAAACATGTATCTTTAAGTCATGAAATTTATACTAATAAAATTAGAAATAAAAACAATAAACAGAAAACTTGTTGAAACACATATATATGTTTTTCACCTTTCTGGTCTCTCAGTGACAGTTCATTACAATCTAGCACTTGCTCTCCAAATTATATGACAAATTCAAAACAGTGCAGTAACAAAGAGTTTACTTGTTGTCACAACAACATAATAGGTCATTCTCACCTTCTGTGAAGGTCCTATGGTATGGCATGAGAAACAAACCATCATGACAGCCTCTATGAACTCCAACTTTGCCTCATGGCTAAAGGGCAAAGCGGCTTCATACTCTTCTCCATCCAGACTGTCCACACTGGAGGTTCTCTCTATGCTGAAGCTACGGCAGTGCTTGTGGCCTTCCCTACTGACACTGCGGCTCAGCCGGCCACCACTGGCAGGAATCAAGCCATTGTTACCCGAGGCAGACACTGAGGCAGTACTGCATTCTGTGCTCTTCTTAGATTTCCTGGAGTCACTGATCTCCCCAAGCAAACTCAGTGCCAGCACCAATGTCTCCTGATTCAGGTTAAAAAATATGCCATGTAAGCAAATGACTGACTGCACAAAATGGTCTTCCTCTGAATCATTTGATCCTCAAGATCCATTTACTGTTGTCTGTAATCATTTTATTATAATAATCATTTTCAATTTTCTGGAAGCCTGCAATTTCAATATTTCTTTCCTCAATCTAGATCTAGATCAAACTCAGTGCCAATATTAATGTCTCTTGATTCAAGTTAAAAAATTTATATGGTCTGGGCATCTGAACACACAACCTTTTTTCTGTTGCACCACTTTGTCCTCCAGACTCTGTGACTATATAATTACAACAATCAGTTTTATGGTAGCTGAAAATCTTAGTATTTATTTGATCAGTCTCCATTTAGTATGGCCAATATACACACATATGTACAAAATTTTACAACTTTTACGACAGAGTGATGAATGAATAATTTAACGAATGTTGTATCAGCTGGGATATGATGGAGCTTTACAAACAAAATGAACAAAAGCAGCAAACAATCTCAATTTTTAATGTCGATTATGAGTTATAACAAATCTGATCTAGAGGGTTGATAGGACTTGATCTGAGAGCTCTGTGCTAAATGCTGTGATAATCACACTATGTCTGACTAGATTTGTGTAATATATGTACCTATCTCTATGTGCCACTTATCTATACAAATGCCAAATTACTTTCACAAAACAAGCTGAACTGAAGAACATCAGAACAATAAAAGTAATACTGATATAATGAACACCAAAAATAAAACATATAATATACCATATTATAATTCCCACTGTAAAGAGACATATCAGTTTAAACAGAGCCAAAAGTACAAAATAAAATGTGTGACTGAACAGTTGTGAATGATCTGCCCTTGCTAACAATAAATGTTTTAAAAATATGAGATGCGACTACATTAAGGCCCATTTCCAACACTGATTCTCACTGATTTCTAGCAATCTTCTTGTCAATTTGTGAAATGTAAATACTTGTTCAAACTTCTCATAATCAACCCTAAAGAAATTACAAATCCAAATCTCCTAGATTTTTCTTTCTTTTAATGAAAAAAAACAACACAGAAATGAGAATCAAACCCAAAGAGAGAGAGAAAGAAAGAAAGAGAAAGAGAGAGAGAGACAGAAAGAGAGAGAGGGCTTGAAAGAGAGCAGGAATATCATTAAGAATATCTTCATTTACCTGCACCACATAGAGACAAGGCGACTCTCTGTAACAAGCCCTGAACATGCGACTGTTCATACAGAGCTTAGCACAGGTTTTCCACATATCCAAGAGAACGGGTAAGGTTTCAACCATGCTGCTGTGTGGTGAAAATGATCCCACCTCAGATGGAGTTTCCCTCTCATCAGGAGACATCTCTTCTTTATTTGTCTCTTCATCTGCAGGAGGGTTTGATGTCTCACCCTCCACACCTTCACCTTCTTCTGGTTCTGATTCATTGACTAGATGTATGTTATTTGCTTCACCCCCAGATGAAGCCTTATAAAGTTTGAGAAACTCACTGTCTGTTGGTGGGGAGTTCTGCTTTGACCCAGGTGTTGATTTGGGGTCTTTGGAATTTTGTAAGCTAATCTGCTGCAAAGTGGCTGTGACAGTACATGTTCTCTTGGCTAAAGTGTCAATAAATGTTTGAATCACTCCCCCACCTTCATAGACAGATTTATGGTCTGATGCTCTGCCTCGCAATCTCTGCTCATCTATCATGATCAGGGCCTCAAACACACTCATCACTGGTGCACGCAATTGCTCATAGTCCAGAAGTTTGGTCAGTTTGGCAAGTCCACCTCTGGTCAGAAAGATAGACATAACTTTGTCCACCTGTAGGACATAGGGCAAAGCTGACACACAGAGAAGCATGATAGAGCTAGGAACTGAATTCTTGTCATTGACTGAGTCATCGGGTGATGATATTTCTGTCGATGTCAGAGAGTTGTTGATGATGAGGGAATCATTGAGAGATTCCTGTGAGTTGAGAAGTGAAGTGTCTGATGTTGCCTGATAGTCCAGGGGAAATGGTGACTGGTCAGCGGCCATCTCCAGCACTGTCTCTATATCCATTTCATTCTCTGCTGACACAGCAGGTTTTGTTTCCTCAGTAGCAGCAGTGAAAACATCAGAAGGACGTCTTGAATACTCAGAGCACTGTCTCACCATCCGCACATCCATGTTCAGAACATGAAGATACACTCCAAAGAAGAGCTCTTCTTTAATTTCACTGTTACCTTGAATGGCAAGTGTTATCAAATGTTTTGCACATGTTAAAGCTAAGTTTTCATCCTTGGAAATAATGATTTTTCTCAAAAGTCGCAAAGATTTCCATCGCTCCAGCAATTTCTGCCTTCTCATTTCTTCAATGTCACTACTAGAGAAGCCTGAGTCCATAGTGGTTGGTAGGCCAGCCAAGAGGGGACTGGATCCTTCTAAGTAACAATGAACACATCTATTAGAGTCATGAGAATGTGAAGAAGAATCTCTTCTGGCAGCTTCCCTTACCTTATCCCAACCTCTGGTGTGGCTGGCATTTCCTAATCTAAGGACTTCCTGATTTTCTTGTGCTCCTTGGAAATGATCAAGCAAAATGGATGTCATTGTGTCCAGAGCATAGCTCCGAACTGCATGGGAGAATATTGGCAGGTGGGGCACGATGGAGGATATGATGGTCTCTGGCTGAAGACAACAACATACTCCTACAGATCTGAGTGTGGACATAAGATGGATACGGCTGGCCTTAAATTTAGCCTGGGATATTTGGTTCAGCAGTATTGCAGCTAATTCAGACACGACACATCTGAGAGGTGCAATGGAATCCAGAGAGGGCTTGCTGAAGGGTCCCAAGTTTGCCATGCCTTGACTAGGACTCACAGTTTGCTCATACTCACCATCAATGACTTCAGCTGGTTTGACACTAGTATAGTGGGGAACTCCAAGAATGTCATGATGATGATCATAAAATTTCCCATATTCACAGTTTCTGTGGCGACGTTTTAGGCATCTCATGGAATGAATGTAATTCACTTTGATGCCTTTGAGTGTGGTAATGAGACTTCCAATACATCGAACTGGATCTGCAGAGACATCTGCAACTGGTAAATGACCAGAATTATGCACCATTCCACCTGGATCAGTGCGAAAATTCTTTTCCTCCAGTGATGGACTGGGTGGACTGGATGTTTCTGGCCAAGTTTTTCTTGGTGATGTGAAGTGTTGACTGCTGTGGCCACTGGGGTCAACAGGAGACCCCTCTGATCCGCAAGTTCTTGTTGTATATGTTTCCTTATTATCACCTAATGTCTCTTTATCCATTTTAGATTTTGCATCATCCTGTCCAGCTCCAGAATTCTCCCGAGCCGATGCTGCTGCTTTTGCACTGGTCTCTCCATCTGCTTCCTTCATTGGTGGGTATTTGAGACTATCCAGAGAAGACAGCAACTCCTGCTCAAATGGATCCATCACAGGTATCTTCTCTATCTGCTGGGCGCGGAGCTCAGAAAATTCAATGAGACGATTTATCCTCACAACTATCTCAGGTCTTGTCAAGTTTGAAGCCAGGTTGTTGGCATCAGCAATGCCAGATGGATTGAAGGGTAGATTGGTGTAGACAGTCTGCATTAGCTGCATCAGGCCACAGACCATGTCCATGGCTACACCTGCTTCAATACAGGATCTCTCTGTTACTGGTTTACTGGCTGAGTTGATCATGGGGCTGCTGAGACAGTCACGTCCAGGTATCAATGAATCCAGAATATTTCTGACAAACAAGAACACAAAAACAAAATCAAAAGATTTATTAATTATGAGTATTCTGGAACAGTAAGAGGATGAAAAAGAGTCTAGTACACAAAATTTCAGAAAGAAAAAAAACAGAGAAATATATTACGGGAATTTCATAAATAGTTGATATGCTGAAGTGAGTATGTATCATACGTTACCACAGCTAAGAAGTTGTGGGAAATTTGCAAATGACAATAATGATATGCAGCAGGCATTATTTAACAATACATATGACTTTCATACAAACACAATACATGGGCTCTGCAGAGTTCCCAGCCAGAAAAAGCAATAGAATGATGAAGGAGCAAAGGGGATAAGTGGCAGGTGAAAGGAGGAGTGCAAAATAGCAGATCTACAAACAAGAAAGGAATCTTGGTTATTCCTTGAAAGAATTTGTCTTTCCTAGGAACAAAAAGTACATGATGTGAATACATCTAAAAAAAATAGTATGTTAAAATTTCCACAATATGATGCAGTCACACTTTGATGTTCTACATCCTGAGATGACATGATTCACACATCTATAAAGATGATAAATTATAGCAAACAAAAACAGCTACCAGCTTCAGTTATGAAAAAAAAAAATAGAATGGCAACAAAGATCATGAACTGAGATAAATGAAAAAAACAACAATGAATAATTCCAATAAAAGAGAATAAATTGAAATTCAAATACAGCATATCACAACTGGCACTAGACTGGAACAAGGAAAACAAAACAAAATAGTGATAAGCATAGCTGTGCCCACACTTCCCACACAGAGATCAAATACACAGAAAGCATGAAAACAAAACAAAAATAACAAAACAAATAAACCAAAATAAACATAGTAAAAAATATCTCCTCCGATATAACTGGATCCTATATAAACTTGAAGAGTGCAACAAAACTGCATTGTACAAAATGTAACATCCTACACTCCTCTGTGTGATAGTCCAAGAGTGACTCTGGCCCAAATGACCCTGGAATAAGGCAGGCATAAACAATATTTATAGTAATAACACTAAAACAGCAGTTATTCCCATAAGGTACAGGCTCCAAACACTTTACAATCTATTTTTACCCCGACAGACCCACTGGAGACACTCTTGTACATTCTCAGCTTCTTGGGAAGCACATGTATAAAACCTTATGCCAGTTGCCTGTCAGGTGCTCACATCCTTCTCACTCTAAACAAGAACAATAGATTAACAAGAACTCAAATGTCGATTTAGATGGATTCAATCTGGTACGAAGCAATAGGACAGTATCATCAGGAAAGGGACGTGGAAGTGGTGTCAACTCAAAATGGTGTCACGCCAATAACGCCCATGTTCAACACCAACTGTGCACACCTGACCTTGAATGCCTGAGCGTCACACTCCATCCTTTCTACCTCCCCCGGGAATTCTCCAAGATCACTATCAACACTGTCTACATTCCACCTGACGGCAACATAACAACCACTGCTGACATCCTACAAGACATTGTACTTGATCAACAGTCCAAATGTTCTGACGGAGCTGTCTACATCACCGGCGACTTTAACAGCTGTTGTGTTCTGGACTCAGTCCTCCCCACCTTCCACCACTATACTGATTCTCCTACTCGTAATAAGAATATTGTTGACTTGTTTTACTGTAATGTTACAAATGCTTACAAATGTGTTTCATTATCACACCATCTGGGACGAAGAGAACATTACTAGGCTTAAAGGTTGTTTTGATTGTACAAACTGGGATGTTTTTGAAGAGACATGATTGTAATGATGTGGATGAATTGTGTGAGACTATAGCTGATTATATCAGATTTTGTGAAGATTTATGTTGTACTAGGAGAGAAGTAAAACTCTATCCAAAAGGGTCACAAAAGAACTGAAACAACTCTTAAATGACAAGAAGTAAACCTTCAGAAAGATTTTATTAAAGTTAAAAATATCAACAAGTCACTGTCTAGACATATCAAGACCTCTAAGGCCCAGTATAAAGAAAAGTTAGAAAAACAATTCAGCAGTAACAACACACGAGATGCCTGGAGAAGTTTAAAAACAATTGTTGGCTACACACCCAAACGTATGAGCATTGGGGATGGGGCAGGGGATGACTATGTAAACAAAATGAATTCTTTTTAAGCCCGATTTGACACTTCTGACTTCAAGGCTCAGCACACTGACATCAAAACAAAATTATTAGAAAAAAGTGAAGAGGTCTCCCTGTTAACTGTCACACAGTATGAGGTGAGACAGGCCTTTGAGAGGCTAAATGTAAACAAAGCCAATGGACCAGACAAATTAAAAAGTAGAATTCTTAATTGTGTGCTGAGCAACTTTGTTCTATCCACACACATATTTTTAATAAATTTCTACATGATTATGTTTTACCCATGTCCCGGAAATGCTCAGCAATAACACTGGTTCCAAAGAAAGATAAAATTCAAGAGCTTAATGATCTTAGACCTGACATCTGTTGCTATGAAGTGTTTAGAAAGATTTGTATGAAAGCACTGAGAGCCTTTAGTGATGTTTTTCAAGATCAATTGCAATTCGCATATGGAGATAGATGAGGCCTGGAAGATGCCATCCTTGTTTTTCTAGGCAACATTTATTGTCATCTGGACACCCCCAAACATTATTGTAGAATACTTTTTGTTGATTTTTCATCAGCCTTTAACACCATCCAATCTCACATTTTATTATAAAAATTTGAAACCATGAATGTTAATACCAAGCTAATTGCATGGATTTCAGATTTTTTAACCAACTGTCTACAATATGTAAACTTTCACAATGTAACATCTCAAACAATAGTAACAAATACTGGGGCACCTCAAGGCTGTGTACTGTCTCCTTTAACCACTTCACTGCTATCGGACGTATATGTATGTCATTTGAAGACCTATCTCATGTGCTAAAAGACGTATCTGTACATCCAATTCCAACCATCTCACCGGCTCAACCATCTGCTCGCTCTTATGCATAATTAACTCCGCCCACTCAGCTCCAGCCAACCGTGGACCAATTGGCGGCCATCCACCTCTTTGCCAGGAGCAATCCAAGGCATTGGCTATTACTGAAAGTTACGTGAAAATTACATGTATACACCTGACTTGGAATCTAATCGCTACCTCTTGACTCATCCCCTGATCGCAGCATGCGGCATCTATCAAAAGATTCTACGTATAGATGTGAACCACGCTGCCCAGTGGTCAGAACATTAGAGCCCGTTAGTGTCTCTAGCTTTGTTTTACCCTAACTTTTCTAATATCTATGCTAAGATCCTCAACCCGGTGATACCTAACGATGAGAAGTGAGAATGAGAGAGAGAGATAAATAAAGATAGACTGAGAATGATTTGAGTGAGTGAGAGAACTAGTGAATAAGTGAATGAATAACTTGTAGCATGAGCTGTCAAGCGAATGACGAGAGTGGGTCTGTTTGTCCTAGGTCTCTGCCCTGTTTCTGTGTGATTTTAAGAGCAACTACGCTGTGTGATTTTAAGAGCAACTACGCTTGCGACTTTTGGATCCGAAAAAGAAGTAAATAAATAAATAAAACTCGGCAACAATGACAGCAATAGCAAGGGTCTGCAGCAAATAGGTTCACACCTCTATTTCAACCCTCTGCAAAACTTCTTCCTCCCCCCAACATTTACGCCATTCTCTGATCAATCACAGAATCACAAGAAGTATACTGTCCTCTCGTTGTTCCTTCATCTACTTTTTTGTTTTTCCCTTTTCCCAGCAATTCTCTCTCTCCCTCACA
>JBCEWB010118743.1:0-11572 GCA_039654565.1 Peronia peronii
TCCAGGTTCTCGTGCATATATCTCGAATCGGAAGACGTATCCAGATTTGGATTCACACAGTTCATAAAATTTTATCCTCCATGGAGTGGATTTGTCCGTCATATAGACTTTGAATCGTAATTTGCCTTGCCAGGCACACATAGCCTCATCAATAGCTATTTCTTTTTCGGGGACGTAGAGCTCTTGAAATCTGTTTTGCAAATGCTCATAAACAGTTCTTATTTTGAATAAGGGGTGTGACCTGACTGATCAACTGGAATATAGTCTTCATTCTTGCTGAAGTGCAACATTGACAGGATGGCACGAAAACGGTCTCGAGAGAGAATCCGAGAGGCGAATTTGGTGGTGATAAATTCCTCTAGAGACCGGTAGTCATACAGAGCTGTTTTTTTTACAACTCCCATGTGAATCAGTATCAATAGGAAGCCTCTCATTTCCATTTTTTCACATACTTCATGTCACGATAGCCATCCTTCGTCTTCAACTCAGCTGCATAACGATTTGTCTCAGTCTTCATATGTTCTATGATGTGATCATCAATGAACAGCTTGAATACAGACAAAGGACTTGCACTATCAATGTCTATGAGTTCAGTGTTTAGGCCAGATCGCCCAGTGAAGGGTGGAATGTATGGAAATCCAGTGAGATCATCTGACCAGTCATCAGACAAGTCTGCAACATCAACGATATCGTGATCGATACCTTCCCCTTGATCACTATCCTCCTCAGATGAATAATCAACATCACTCCCTTCTGTCTGAATAATAGTCTCATGATTAGATCTAGATCTAGACAAAACTGTATTAGATACTGGTGTCCTCACAGCTTTTCCCTTCCCTTTATTTACACCACTACTACTAACACCTTTACCAACACCAGAAGTACTAGGTCTAGCCAATTCTAGGTCTGTGTCGGGCCTACTTGACCTTTTACTGCCCTCCGGACAATAATCAGGGTCTTGAGGATCAGAATCAATCACAGATTCGCGGTCTGATTCACTTGAATCATCTATAATGCGATAAACATCCAACAAATTCAATCTCAGACGAGGTGTTGATCTAGTCTCCATTTTGCTTAACAGTCACTGTTGTTGTGAGAGTAGAGTGACTTCCCTTCAACCTCCGTAACTCAAAAAATTACCACCCCACTTCCGCTAAACTCCGCATGAAATGAAATAAATGGTTCCTTGACACTGACGGTGGTTCCCGAGTGCGTATCGGCAATAGTTTTTGCACTATAAAATTATAGAGTGTGTATCAAGAGTGTCTTGGCATCCGTCGACAGGGGCTTTTGGCCCATACCGAGACATACTCGGTATCAGTCTGCAGTGAGTTAAAGAAAAACACCATGAATACTGATTTCTAAAAAGCAGCTTTAAGCACTTTTCCATATTTCTTACATTACATTTAATCATCGAATACCTGTATTAAAACCAAATAACTTTCCAAAGTCCACAGTAGATATCAATTTTTCATGATGAACATTCAACTTAAAAGTGAACATTTTTTTACCATATGTCTGGTCTTCCCAATGCCCTCGACATATTTAAAGGTGATTAATATTCTTGTATCGTCATTCCCAAGCAGAGACAATATAAGGAAAATTCTGAATGACAGCATAAAGTACTATTGTAAACATACCTTGTTCACGAGTAACCTTTGGTGCACACTGAAAAATTCAAACGCTTTTATGGACATTCCCCAAAAATTGAGATTGTAGGTAAAAAAATGTAAATCTTTCGGGACAAGTCCTGGGTCTGACTGGGAGCCCTGTACTCACTCATATTACTGGCCACACTGAGTTCCGTGATGAGATGGCAGCCATCAGCTAACAGCTTCAGTGTGGTGGCCGTCATACCAATGCACTCCCGCAGCATCAGCCGTTCCAGGGAATGACATGTGTCCACCACATTGTTTAATCCATCATCGTCATCCATATCCTCACACCAGGACAGATCCAGCTCTTTCAACTGTACAAAAGGGGAATGAACAACACTGGTCTCTGCCACATTGTAGGGCAACACACTTTAGTTCATCTGAACTATAATAAAAAATGTCTGCCAATAATTCCGTAGTTCTCTCAATTTTGTTTTTAAAAGTTACAGTTGTTAATGGTGGAAGTATTTGTCTTTTCTTTGATGTAGACAATTATGTGTTGTCTGATACCACAGGATTCATGAATGACCTTTCAAGATTCACTTATTTCAAGGATTGAGAGTAGGTACTGAGTTTCTTTCAGCAGCAAACAAACAACGTATTTATACTGTCTTCAAATTTCTGTTTTTTTGAATTTCATTTGCATTTCCTTCTAGTGTGCAGTACAGTGTTAACTGGAAAACTGCACAGTTATAATTCTATCTAATACAAGTTGGGGATTATTGAGTTTCCTTCAGTGATTTGTGTCAACAGATGGTAGAGATGGATTAAACCCCACAAGAATCGTTTGCTGCTGGAATGCAAGATTTCTATATTGATATATCGATTCGTGCTCAACAAATGACAGTTAAAGCCTAAAATTAATATCAGACAACTATCCCATTCTTAATTGTATGTTTGTGAAAAGTTATTCAAATGTGAGAAATAATACTATTAACTCAGTTACACGTCTAACTCAGTTCTAAATCTTTCCTAATTTCCAACGTAAAAATGACAAACTGACTCCTCATCTCACAGCCTACATCAACACCGCACTACAATAATGGCAGAAGTCACTTTCAGCACTAAAATATTGATAAAAAACTGTTGGCATCACAATTTATTTGATACATTATGTCTGATTCTATTGAATTAATTAATAATTTATCTCATTTCTTTTTTAATGACATTACCTGATATCTCTTATGTTCTGAAATACCATAAAACATCTATTGCATTTTGACACTGGTCTGAGTTATGCAACAATCGTAGACAATTGATGACATGGACCTGACTCGACTAAAATTCCTCCAAGTTCTTACCTGTGAGGCGACAGGCCTGGTGGCGATAGAGTTCAAGGCAATGCTGGTGATTTGTGTCTCCGCCAACAGCAGGCGAGAGAAAGGATGAGTGTATACCAACATCAAAATCCCAGAGTCATCCACAAAGGCAACACCTGAGACATGAAGTCAAATATTTCAAAACTAGAACATGGTATAACTTCTATGCTTGCTCAGAGTTACTGTCTCAGTCAGATTTACAGCCTATATATACAATGCCTTAATGTAGTGAATACAGGCAATGTAAAAAATATTCTGAACTGTCCCAAAACCATTTTGCAGTCTTCAGTCTATCTAGGTTTACAAGGTATGTTGTATGTTATTACATTAATAGCTTATAGACAGGTGTCTGCACAAAATCCACAGTAAATGTGTGATGACACTTTGAAATTAGTTTGATGTCAAATTATGTATATATTGTGTTACTGGTGTCAATAGAAGGTTTTGTTTCCTTAACATCTGTGTTTTTCCTTATGCATCTATTACCTGTCAAGTCGATATCTGTCAGTTGTTTGCACTTTGCCAGATGCGTGGCACCAATGCTGGTCACATGATCGCAGCCTTCAATAGAACAGCAGATCAGCTGACCTCCGTGCTTGCCAACTATTTCCAGCACATTATCAGATACAAAATTCCCTGTCAATCCTCCGAAAAGTTTCAAAACAGACAGATTGGAGTTGGTCACCAAAAATTTCTTGAAACACTCCATACCCATGAGCTCATCTTCAAAGATAGTTCCATTAATGCACAAGTTAGTGATGTTGGAAGTAAAGAAAGGCTGCTTTCTGGCATGGTGATCAAGTGATGTAAAAGATGTTGAGGATGGGTCTTGTTCCCCATCACCTGAACTCACAGTTGGTTCATTTTTTTCACCGACTGACCTCTTGGATGAGACATCATCAGTTTGTTCTGTACATCTTGCACCATCTGGTGCTGAGCTAGTCACTGAACTGGAAGTCCCACTGCATCCTTCAGCTGCATTAGTCGAATCATTCATAACCAATACCACATTTCCAGATTCCAGTCTGGTCTCAGCATCACAGACTTTATTAAAATCTGTTTCCATATCCCTAGTGCCTGGATTTTCACTAGAACACAACAATGTTTCATTGTTCAAACCTACACTGTATTCTGGCCCATCTACAGAGGAGCCTTCAAGCCTAGATTGTAACTGGTATGTATTATTATCTAAGCTGGTGACAGACAGTTTTTTCTTCATTATCTCACTCTGCTTGTCTTCTGGAACTGAAGTATAGCTGCAATGATCTGATGTACTTGTTTTCCACAAGGAATTGTGATCAGAGATCACAATGTTAGCCATGTTTTCAAGCTGGGAATCCACTAGACATGCCACATTATTTTTCACAGCACTCACATCAATTTGATGAAGCTTCATGACAGGTGCTTCTGACAGCTGTTCTTCATTCAGTGTCTTCTCCTGGTTCTCACTTCTGAAGTGAGCAAATTTCTTCGCAATATGATTATCTGTATCTCTAAGACCAGAGCACTGTTCGCCCTCATCACTAACCACTGCAGAATCAACGGAATCTACAGCACAGACAGTAGTGTGGGAAACTATTTCACTGGCATCACCATTCACAACATTGGAACAAACTCGAACTTCCTGATTTGTATTTCCATCTGCGCTGATTATCAGAATCTTCCTGTTTTCAGTTATATCACTAGTCTGAAAAGGTGACAGATTATTCTGGTGCTTTGTTTCTCCAGTACTAAAGATCTGAATTGCACTTTCTGGATGCGCTAAAGAACTGGTCTGCTGAGAATCAACAATGACTGTTGAATTTAATGACAAAGGTGCAGAAGCTTCAGCTGATTTAAGACGTTCAGTTTCTGCAATGGAAGATCTATCCAGAGGGTTAGCCATAAAAGACATGTTGTTTCTCTCGGTACCACTGACACTACTGATGTCTGTACAAGGATGAGCCAAATTCTCTGCCATTCTCTGACTGGCCTCAGCAGCCTCCTTTGAGAACCACTGCTCTGAGATCTGCTGCGAGATGCGCTCAAAGTTCTGCAGCATGAAGAGCAGTGCCTCCACCATGGGTTTGCCCAGGAAATTCAGCGACAGGTAAAACTGCACAGCTGCGGGTAACCCATAGCCACATAGATACAGCAGGGCAGTGCAGTCCACCTGAAAGAGTAAAAATGAAAAAGAGCTGCTTTTCAAACAAATGACAAAATTAATTTCTCACCAAAAAAAGTAAACAAAAAAGAAAACAAAAATAAATGGGAGAAAGAACTCCATAGAAAAGAAACAAACAAAATGATTCCTTTATTTTAACATCATATTTTTTCACTGATAAATATATAAGTAAACAAGAGCAAAGAAATACATAAATAACCACTCCGATAGAATTTGCACTTTTCATGAACATAATGTTACAGATCTTCAAATTCATAAACCAAACAGTCCACAATATCTATCCATGACTTGCTCTACAAGATAACAGTCCAAGTGCATTTATGGGCTTGGTGTTAAGTGAAAATGAACTCAGCACTGAATAAACAAGATGAAAAATTAGTAGAACTAGATCAACAGTGGTCTTACCTTGGTCCAGGAGAGATTGACTGAGGTTAATGAAGGACCACACAGAGTACAGAGATGCCGCACGCCAGTGCTGGAGAAGTATTTACATCTGGAGACATCCACAGATTGTAGTTTGCTATCATATCCATCTTTTAGACGTGGTAACTGTGGGAAAGATAAATTATAGTACAAGAAACATGAGCAATTCCCCAAATTCATTAAAAATCAGCCTGTGATATAACAAATCCACTTCCTGAATTTTACTGCATTGGACAAAACAGTAGCCCAAAGAAAAATGTTCCCTTCTCTGCCAACAGCCCTTGCACTGATTGCTATGTAATTTATAACTGTACAAAAGATAGCCTACAGACACCTGAACAGAATTTCATCTCTTGAAGTGGAAGACAATTATATCAATCATTCTACAAAAATAAAGACATAATTAAACACAATTTAACCAATACGACTACACCAAATTAGAGCCATTAAGATGAAAACATAATGATTTTCATTTTTCTTTCCATTGTATATGTGTTGATGCCATAATTAATTTTTATTTTTGTAGATTAGTGTTGTTATGTACATTAGTTCTCTAATCTGGAACTAAATCAGGGCAACAACTGCCAAAATTGCATGCCTAAGACCAACCTTGAACAAGAATGTTTCATACCATTAACATGTTCTCTGTTCTTAGGAGATTTTCATTTGCTATGTCTTCACTGCTACATGTATAACAGTTTATGGAATGAAAAAGCCAACCTGCAGACAAGCCTCTCTTGCCAGCTGCTTTGTTTCATTGATTAGGAAGACCTGATCAGTGATACTGCATCGTGCAATGTTGAGAGTGTAGAGAGATGGTGCATTTTTCAACACAGCCTGAAAAATATGTCAATATTGTAAAGTAACCACATTGATAGCTGTTACATAAACATACTCAGTTGTCAGTCTGAGTGCATTCAATATAAAATAAAATGTCTGGAAAAAGAAAATAGTTCCTCATTTATGTTGTTTAATAAATCAGAGTTTGAAAACGGATTGATTTCAATGTAAATATGTCATTCTGAATGCAATTTTATTACTACTATCCCTACACAATAAAATAACACAAAAGGACTGAGCCATCATTTCTCTGGACTAACCTCCATCAAAAAGTGATTTATTTTCAATACGCACAATACAAGTATAAATATATACATAAACAAAAATTTTCACTGGCACCAAAAACTCCTCTCCATACATAAATAACACCAGATCCACTCCCATGACAAATGTGTGATGAGCTGATTTACCTGAATATCCTCATCCATCACCTGTGGGCAATCCTCAAGCACTAGAGTTGTCAGTTGATCATGGAACACTCCACTGTCAGGCTGAAATAGCTGAATGTCATCGAATATAAGTTCTGGATTTTCCGTCAAGTCCAGTACCTGAAGATGCCTGCATCTGAATTTCCATGCAGATGTTGAAGAATTATTAGGAATTCATGTTAAACTTGAATTAACTAATGTCAGTACAACAATGAAAACAGCAAAATATCAATGTCAATGGTTCATAAATACTCAAGGATTTTAGAATACATGTTAACCTACTCTAAAGAGAAAAGATCTACAGATAGATTTAAATTATCCTTGAACAAAATGGTTCAAGTCTCACCTGCTGATGACCATGTTCAAACACTCCCCTGTTAGTTTTGGACATTCTTTCAGGACCACTTCTTTAGCACTGCAGGGAAGTAGTGCTTCCACAATTCTGCAACAGATATTTGCAGTTAAACATAAATACATCTATCTAAACCACATTGTTCACTTCAGATTTTTCACAGAACGTAACACATGCACAATTCACATTAATATAGAACCACATTTCACAAATGACATCATAATATCCACTAGCATTGACACATTATATAATAGAAGTTGATGGATATAAATCCCACAAAATTGATTCATAAATTTGAATTTTTTTAAACGTCGGTGAAAAGATAAAAGGTGAATGCTCAGAGTAAATTTCTTCAACAAAAAAAAAAAAAAAGAATAACCATAAACATGTGCTATCATCTCACATTTAAAAGGTCACTACATATTAAAAACCTTCTATTAGCAGCTCTGCTAAAACATTATCTTCAGGCCATTCTGCAGCGAAGAATATGAGTGGAGTACTTGCCTTGAGGTTACTTTATCTCCATAGTACTCCACTACTCTGTCTAATATTTCTTTGCTTTGCTCGCCCCAGGAGCCATGATCTAATAAGCGGATCAGATATAGCCATTGTAGATCTGTGCTCACACAGGAACTGTCTTCTCTGACAATACACTGTGTCAGTGTCAGCCTGCAGATGTCTTTCAAGGGTAAGACTCTCATCTCTGTACGGGGTAAATGAGCATCAGGCATACTGAATATTTATTGTTTCTAAATTTATGATATAATAGTTTGCAAACTCATAGATTTCGTAAGAGGATCACTATCATAGCAAAATAATAATAATATTTCTAAGAAATAACACAAAAACTTGAGTTCCAAAATTACAATTAGTATCTGGTATAGCATTTCAGCTTTACTTTAGGCCATGAGACCTTTTGCTGATCTTTTGATAATTGACCGTATCTAAATTTCTGTTGTCAGTGTTGAACTTATGACTGATTGGTGGGTGGCATCGGGCAGTCTGGGTGTAGCTGAACTGAACTCATTTTTACTAAAACACTACCTTATCCTTTGAAACATTTACATATTTTTCTATTCAGGAGACAAAAATGGTTTTGTCAGTTATTTGTCTCTTTAACTCTTAGCGTTGGCCCGTCACTTCATGTGGCACACTGAACATGGCCAAAATGCTGGTATGCCACTTCATGTGGCTCTAAATACGCACATTATATTCTGGGACTTTGTGTAAACTATACATTGTATAGAAATCTTCTTCCATGGAAGTAATTTACAAATGGAAATATTTGAACCATTTGTAGCGTGATGGAGCGAGTTTGACAATGATTTTTTTTTCTATTTTTTCAGTTATAAATTTGTAAACAAACATCTGTTGAGCTTGTTATCATGACTTCCACTAGTAATGGAAGGAATCAAAGGCTCACGGCAAAATCTGCCGCAGATTTCATCCATTGTTGCATCGTAATAGATATCCAACTAAATCTAGATCTTGGAACTTCTTTCAATTTCAAGAATTTCATTCTTCAAAGTGTGTTGCAGATCTAGATCTAGATATGTACAGATGTATGCTAATGGTGGAAATACTCAATTCGAGATATTTTTATGTGAATAAGAGACCTGATCGACTTCAGAGTGGCAAAAACTCATATATGTAGTTCAGAGCTGAAAGAAACTTTGGATATATATTATATACACAGAAATATGTCTTCAAAGTGTGTTGTAGATCTAGATCTAGATGTATACAGATGTGTGGTGATGGTGGAATTACTCAATTAGAGATTTTCTTGTGTGAATAATAGACCCACTTTACAATGGCAAAAACTCATTCATGCAGTTCAGAGCTGAAAAAAAAAAAGGGATATATACACAGAAATGTGGATACTTTTCATTTTATATAAATCTATGTATTTTCATGCATAAGTGGACCACTTACAACCATGAATAAATGTAAGTGAAAAATGTCGTTATTTTTTTCTTCTTTTACCACTCCCTTATCATTCCTTACCATCTACCTCTTCTCACATGAATATATCATGGCTTTTTTTATCAGAATTGTATTACGTTTATTTCTGAAAAAAATGAGAGTCACACGCTCACGTATAAGTCCAAAAATAAGAAAGTTGTATACAGTTTACCACCAGCACTTTAAAATCACCAACTATGGCTGCGTCAAAACGTGGAATGAGCCTGCGTACACTAAGGGTGATCTCACATTGAGCCTGGAGGCCAGACACAGCTGTGGACATGATGCAGTCATAAAACTGTAACACACACCACATTGAGGCTGGCGAGTGCCAGAAAACCATCTGGGGCACAGACGGTTTACAGCGTGTCTGTAAAAATTTTGGACCAGACGACACCATTGCGACTCTAGCTCCGCTCGATTCACGGATATTTCCTGTTGCTAATGAGATTTTGAGAGGCAACACTCAATAAAAATAATGGTATCTATGGTTGTGTTTCAGAAAATCAAGAAATATGTACTGAGTCTAGGGGAGTATGAAATAGACATTTTATTTTGTCATTTTATTCACACCTGCCGAAGCAATGTGACTTAGACCTAATTTTGTGAGGTAGGCATAGTGGGTGTGGCATGTGCTTCTGGATAGATTCTGTGTTTTGGAGTTAAATCTAAATTACATGAATTAAAGATCTGCAGTCATATTACGGTCTAGATTTAGTGGCTAATCATGCTACATGAGATCCGAGTGTGGCACTGAGAGCCTTGCAACACACTACATGCCCCAGGCTACCGTGTCTCTGGAACAGTTGTGCAGCTGCCAGGTTGGGCAGCTCCCTCCCCCCCCCCCCAAGGTTCAATGTGGCCGCAGCCTAAGAGTTAATTCCAGTTCTAACCATAGTTAAAGGCTTGTGTTGCTGACGAATGATAGTGAAACTGGTAGATGCAGTGATATAGAGATTGCTTGTTCATAAAGGATGACATTTCATGCCAGCTGTTATGATACAGGTTGGTATCTCCAGTTGAAATAAGTAGTCTGTTTGAAAATAGATTTAGTTGAACCGACAGCTAAAATGAGCAATAGTTGACTTGCCAGGTTCAGAAACGCTAGAAGATCCGCCATCTTGTCACAATCATGGTTGCTACGAATAAGAGAGTGATGTCCCTTTAAAATTAGGTCTATGTAAATTTTGCAGCTAAATCAATAGCTCTGTAATGAAGCCGGGTCAATCTGTTGTGAGTACAGATTTACTCAAATCGTTTTTAAGATATAAAATTTTACAAGCAACGTACTGTTATATATCTTTTCAATATTATATTTCTATAAGTTTACAAATTTTTATAAGGAAGTCAATGACAGCCTCGTACTTTTTACTACTTTGTATTTATTTGTTGCCTTAAAAAAACTAGACGTATTCTTCGTAGCCTACGTATTTCGCGAGGTAAGAAGAATGTTAGGTAAACATTGTCTGCTATAGCAGTGTCATCTAGATGGCTCATTTTATGCGGAACGCGTAACATAAGCTCCAGATCGGCGAATTTATAGGATATAATATTTTGGCATGGCTTTTTTATAACGATGTCATAGGTGAGAAAGAATTCAAATGACATCCATTGAACATGACACGATGATTACATCAGGCTTGCCAATTGCAGATCTAGATATAGATCTACTGTAAAGTTCTTTTCTGCCTCATGCTGGACATAAAATTAAATCATTTTTTTTTTTAGGTAGCTGTTCATACTCCATACAGTCATTATATAACAATATAAGAAACAATGCTCTATTCATGGATTGTACCTTGTTCATAAACAACGATTTTCCTTTACTGGACACTATAACCCTCCGCTTGCCTTCCCCCATTCTTACTGTGCAGTTCTGTACATGAATTATTTTGAGTTATCAGTCAGTGGGCCTATATTTATTATTGTTATTATATTGAAGATGGTTTAACATTAGATCTATTAGCAATACTCATGCAGGAAAGTTTAGCCAGTTTTTTCATAGTTATAAAGAAATGAGCAACAGATTTGCTAATTGTCACTGTTTACCTCACATTTCACAGTGTAAGAAATTAAGTGTAGGCCTAAGATTCAACTAAACTCTCCAAAACTGTGGGCCCTGTTATTTTATAGAAGATACAATAACAGAAATTACTATTTGTTGTAAAATAATAAACTTCTAGTAGCCAAAAACATGTTTGCGGTGTTATTTTTGTGAAAACATTGCCATTAATGTGTTTATTTTGCAAAATAAGACGGCTTGCGGTTCTGCGTTTTCTTTTGCCTGCTCGCTACGCCATTAGCATGTGACATCATGTTTTTCCGAGCATCTCTGTACTATGAGGCTGCACATCTCGCGGCGGACTAGTAAAGCCCTATCAATTTTGGAGTGACACAAGTGCAGGCCCACATCGGACCACCTTACTGAC
>JBCEWB010118754.1:0-11572 GCA_039654565.1 Peronia peronii
ATCTATCTATCTATCTACCTATCTATCTATCTATCTATCTATCTATCTATCTATCTATCTATCTATCTATCTATCTAGGTTACCCGTCTGTTTGTCTGCCGACCTGTTTGTTATCGATCGATGAAACTATCTACAAATACAATTTTAGACAAAATTCAACGCAGATGACTTTATTAACTAGTGTAGAAGAAATGTATTACGTTCTGAAATCTGTCGTTTTGTGTCTGTATTTTAGAGACATATATTGTTAACATCATCAACAAGTCAGCAGTTAACTCAACCAATTTAAAAGTTAGGGCACTGATGTTTAAACTTCAGAAAGGCATCACCTTATCTTATTTTTGACTCCACATTTTTTGTTTGCTTTTTTTTTTCTTTTATCCAGAATTCAAACTATCACACCTCTGAATGGGCGAGCTGACGCGCTCCATATTACATCCCATCCTTCACTATCATAATGTGATAGAATGTTGCTAGGTTACGTAATAACTGCTGTTAACATCGTAAAACTCGCCATTTCTTCGCCTAAGACTTAGAGTCATTCATTACTCACGGACCGTAGCCAGAAATGAAACACAGAAAGGTGGCAAAACAAAATGACGCCATAAAAAACGCACTTTCTCCTGGATGTCTCTCCCAAAGGGCCATCGATTTTCTATAAATAAACGTTTTCATAAGGGACCGATCCGATTATGTCCGTATTTTTCATCAGATTAATGAATTGGAACTATATCTTTTGGACTACTCTCTGTGGAGTGTTCGTTGACTGTAACAGAATGGCAATGTTCAGTAAAAAAAAAAAAGTTGGCTTCTGAAGCAGTTAATGTTACAAACAAATCTCCTTCACTTACACAAGGGCAACGTCTAATCCTCCGCATAATGCTGACATGCTTGTATAAAAGTCCTGTTTCATGAAAACTTTGTTTCCAGAAATTTGCGATTTAGTTTTGTGGTCTTTCTTTTAACACCTAATGAGCAAAATCGTGTTTTTTGTAAGGAGGATGCAGCGAAGCAATAGGTTGCCTTTGAACATTGTGGAAAGTTATATTTAAATAGGTGGGCAAATAATTAAACTGTGCGTTAGAATTCTCCATCAGGCAAACTGAATAATTTGAATGATGAGCTGTTAACGGAATACCACCAGCATTTGACATCCCAAGAATTTAGGTTATTTTTATTGCCCTCTAAAGAGGTAAGCGAGCTTTCTTTGCCTGAAACAAAACGGTACGCCCAAAAGAACCCTCTGAAGTGAGAGAAATCAATCTAACCGAGTTTAAAATTTGGGCCTTCACGGAAGGTCAACCCAAGGCCCTGCTACCCAGAGCTGGAAGTATGCAAAGGCTATGCTGTTAGCTTCTTTCATGACAAATTTAAGCGTGCCAATTGAAATAAAGCAGTCCTTAGTGGATGTTTGAAGTGGATTTATTTATTTATTTATTTATTTACATATTTATCTATAACTATTATTATTATTACTATTATTATTATTATTATTATTATTATTATAGCGTTAAATCGTACGTTCTGTTCCAAGAATAATCAAGACATATTGAGTTGTCCAGGATTATATCAAAAAGCCTGCAATGTCGACATTGTTCACTCAAAAAGATAGTGTGTTGCATTTTAGCGATTTCTAAGAATATTTGAATTACATATATTGGGAACACAGTCTCAGCATCTATCAATAATCAAGGAAAACATTTTCTCAGGTTCGAATTTGGACAGGTGATGTAGGAATGAAATGAAGCATATTATAGATTTAGCTGGAGCAACTGGAAAAAAAGACAGTCATTTTGGTAAACAAAAAAGAGGGCTGCTGTTTCTCCAGGAATAAGGACGTCACGATGCTCCCACTTGGGAACAAATGGTATGAAATATTCGCGCTGCTAAAGACACGTATGACAATGAAATGAAAGCAGATACATACACAACTTGGAAGAGGAAACACGGCCCTATTGGCAAGAAGATGTTTACTTTCCATTAATAACAACGTCATGGTGCTTCCTCTTAAGAAAAAAAAGTGGCAGGAAACGTCCTAGCTCCAGCAGTTGAGACCGGAACCGAATGATAGGCCTCCTGTACCCAAGAGGAAAATGCAGGTTCTGATACATGAGCGTAAATCTGAGAACCAATTCTTCAACTGAAAACTCCTCAGCTTTTTTATTTAGTTTCTCTAGTGTCTGTTTTGAGCTGACTCCTCCCTACATTTCACAATACCACGAATTTTAATACAGTGGAAATTCAGTCTCGAATCACTTCGTTAAAATGTCTCGTATCAAATATTGATGCTGACATTTTGAAGTGTTCAAGTCTTGGGCATCATTAACATTTTCAGAGGAAATGATGCTTTGTTTGCACGGAAGAGACGAAAGGAAAGTGACAGGATGTGTCCGTAACAGCCATTGGAAAATAACAGGAACTGAACTGGCCCATTGTCACTGCTGCTGTTGTCAATGATTTAAGGGCAGAGATGTTTCTTTGTTGCAGCGGTAAATGTTATGTTTACCATGACCCAGGTTTCAGGTTGATATACAGGGAATTTATTGATACTGACAGAGGCAAAAATGCTATTGTTTCTTATTGTTTTTGTTACTGTTGTGGTTGTTGTTGTTATTCTTTTTGTTCCTCTACTTCGTTTTCTTCTTCCTTTCTCGAGTACCATCTTCTTTTTGTTCTACTTTCCCTCTTCTTTTTTTGTTTTTGTTCCTTATTCTTTTTCCTCTTCTTCCTGTTTTTCATCATCATCATCTTCTTCTCTTTTCTACTTCATCTATTTCTTCTTCCTCTTCTTTTTCTTCTTCTTCTTGATTTTGGTATACTATCCCTGCTGCTGCTCTTTTTTAGTCGTTACTGCCATCCTTTGACTAAAAGAAAAGTGACCCTTGTAATGCCCATCTTCCTTTGTTAGCTCCGTCCACCCCTCTGTTTTATGCCGTTGTCCTTTCCATTTGTCCAGTCTCACGGTCTTATTCTCTTTTCCTGTAACTGTTCCTGGCCTTGAGGGAAAAAAACCAGATAAATAATATTCAGAGAGGGACATGAATCAACATAAAGCCTCTCTGAGCCAATATTTGGCGAAAGGGGAGCTACCCTGCTCATTCACCAACAAGCTTTGAGCATCAAATAGCAGTGCATTCAGGGAGAAGGACACGATGTTATACATAGAACAGTAGTTGACTCCTGGTTTGCCATTCTGAAATAGGATAACTCACTGTTGGAAACAACGAATAGTCTGCGGGTCATATAAACCATCTTATTTATTACACACTACATGTCTGCAATAATTTATGTACATATTTTACCTCTATCAATATTTTATGAACCTTCAGTTAAGTGAAGGTTAGGACATTCTTCTTTTTCAGATTATATTTTGCCATTGCGGGTTCTGTTCTTGATATTCTTTCACCAAAAGGCCCCTCCTCTAGCTTTATCCAAAAAAAAGTAAGCTTTCTTAAAAAACATAGGCGTTGCAGTAGACAAGAAATAAAGACCTAAATAACGTTGTTGCTAAGTACCGAAATAAATCAGTGGCCCTAAAGAATTCAAGAATGATATCTATTAATATAAATAACGGTGAGCCATTTTTTCCAGCCAGCTACGTTACTTCCTTTGTAAGTACAAGAATATAAACCAAGCCTTGCAAAGAAGGGGGAAAATACCTTTTCTGTTGTTAGTTAAAATACATGTAACCAACAAGAGGGAAAAAAACGCTTTTCTCATCACAAGAAAACAAGAAAAAATATGATTTTGTAATCTTCTTGACAATGCTTCTGTTATACTAGAAGAGACCCCACGAATTTCGTGCGAGATTTTAAAAATATTTATAGGACAACTAGACGCTGTCCTGCAACTCAAAGAGTGTGGCAAGCGTGCGCACCTTGATGTTGTAATTTTGGGAAAAAAAAATACTTAGATTAAACCGTGTTTGTTGCTTTGGATGCCCTGTGAGCGGAAGCTGGAGAACAATAACATAATGTGTCATTCTATCGAATGTATATTTCGGATCAAACGCTTGCGCGACTTCACTGTTCAGTTGAGTTCACCAATATTTGGGGAAATTCCATCAACCCAAAAAGTTGGTCTCACTTTTGACTTGACCCTATTACAGTGGGTAGGGAATTTATGATGAAAACTCTTCTCTATGAATGACAGACTCATAATCAATTGAACCTAGATACTCTCCAAATAATACTAGTAGTGAGTAGTGTTAATAATTACATACTTCCGGCCGAAACCAATGACTTCTGGCTCTTACCGGAAATGATGCAAAATCATGTAAACAGTAGCGCTTAGCCTTCATTGTGATTGTGTTGACGTACTCGATTGCCGGCACGTTATCAGTATTTTATGAAATTATTGTATTCCATAGTGACCATGGACTTCAAGATCAAATGTTGTTCAGAGGTACAAGATTATTTACGAGGGAGAAATAAATGGTTTTAAGAAGCAGGACGTTGTTGACTTGTCTGTATGAAATGCTGAGAGTCTAGCCATCGAGTTGGACCCAGATAGTATTTTGGAGTGTAAGATTGACGCCCTAAAGGCGAACTGACAGTATCGGCTAATGGCATAAGCATAAATTAGCCCATTCCTATCCAGCTTGATATGCCAAATGATTTAAGTCAAATTCTGATGTTAAAAGCATTTGATGTCTTATCTTACCGTGTCTAGTCGAGAGACTGCGAATGCCGCATGTTTGCCTCACTTCCTAATTGTAAGCTTGCTTTCTGCGGGAAACCTCGTTGGGTTTGTCTCGAAATCTTGGCTAACACATTACCCGTTTCTTTAGAATAACCCCAAACATTATAAAGTTTCTTCGGGTTTATGTACGTAGAAACACCGATCTTTGGGCATTCAATAGTGTTCGAATCCATAACCCTTTTATGGGTTTTGTTGTAGATTTATAATATAGATATCTCTTGAACTGGTCAAAGGAAAGTAATTTGGCTGATGGTTAAAATGGCTCATTAAATTGTTCTAAAATTTTACCACACGTCATACAGCATTATTAATCCACATGAAGATTCTTTTGTGCACAAAACACACCGAATGTCCCCGCCCCATACGTCAGATAAGACTCAAAGGTTATGCAGAAGAGAATATCAGAAAAACAAGGCAAACATTGTTGTCGGTCTTATACCTGGGCACTATTGGTCTCCGAAATGTGCAAACATAGGACGTCCGTTTCCATATCCTCTCGGTCTCGTCTTCGTCTAAGTATCCAGTGATGACGTCACTCCCATTTCCATAATAAAAGTTAACTCTATAACATTCTCATGAAAGAGCATGAAAGTTTCAGAAGTCAACAGGAATCAGATGCTCCCTGTTTCTACCATAATAGTATTAATTAATTTCGAAGACTGTCCATTATCCATCATTATCCACCTATCTATCCCTTCATTAATTCATCCATCCATCCATCCATCTATCCATCCATCCATTCAGTCAACCAGCCAGCCAGCCAGCTGCCCACCTAACCACCCATCCATCCATCCATCCATCCATCCATCCATCCATCCCATTCATCCATATCCATCCATCAGTCTATCCATCCATCCATCTGTCTATCTAGCTGTCTGTCTATCTATCTATCTATCTATCTATCAGTGTCTGTCATCGACTTGTCGGTATTTTTGACTGTCTGAAGATGTATCTCATATCTATGCCACATCTATTGGATTAAAAGATGCATCAGAGGGTATGTATGTTTGTTTTGTTCTACTCATGGTTTTGGGGAAGCGTGCAAAATTCTCTTGACAGTTTCCGAGAACATTTGCTTTTGTCAACATATCTATTTTCCTTGCTTCAGAGTTTACACCGGGTTACAGATTCGTCCATGTGAAGAAGGACCAAATACTTTCCAACGATATATGGAGATATGGTTAGCTCTGGTGGCAATGAAAGATGGCAGAGTTATGGCCATCCCTCCTGGTGCCGTAGGCTTTGCAAACTGGAGACAAAGACCAAATTTGCTGTGAGAGAAAGTTGTGTGTGTGTGTGTGGGGGGGGTGAGTCAGGGAGGAGTCAAAACAATCAGTATCAAGGACGGACGCTTTGAAGTGATAGAACACACGGAGGCCAAGGTATCGGGAATATGATTTGGTAGGGGGAGGGAGCGAAAATTGGGGGGGGGGGTGCAGAGGTCAGTGATGCATCCTGAGTAGAAAGGGCATATAGTCATACCCGATTTCACACCAACATGACTTTTTCATCAGCTAAACTGACAGGGATCGCAGATTCCCCACCTGGGAACCCTCAGATTTCGGCGCTCCCCCCCCCCCTCCCCCGCTTCCTTCACCCCCGAGTGTTTTCACGGTTCTTCACCGGAGATGAGGGTTAATATCTCCCCTTTGCTTCCCTCCATGGAGCCCTAGCTGGAGTTAGAGGGGAAAACAGTCGTAAAATCTCCACCCCGCCTCTATAAATTGAATTGATCGGTACCCTCAAAAACAGCCGCCAACTTCTCCTATGTGATTTACTCTGGGGCCCGAGTGGATCGCTGCTCCTCCCTCGTGGACGTCCAGGGAAAGAACTATTAATCTAGCCCGGCCTAGGGGCGATAAGAAATTTTCACGAGGTGGCCGAAACGCCTTTCCCTCCATTCTTTTATGGTATGACTTGTGATTAGCTTTCGCGCCAAAGTAAGTCCTGCGCCAGCTATGCCATCCCGCTTCATTTCCCGCTGTCTTTTTGGTCACACTTGCTTCCGGTGTGGCGCTGACGGGAGACTGGGAAATAACCTATTCCCGGCCCTTAGAATCGAATCTGGATTCGAAGTTTTTTTTTTAGCAAGGACAGAAGTCCCAAAATGAAGTTATTTGTATCGTAGGCGTGATGTGTTTGGCCTTGTAATCGAGTTTGAAATAAAATGTCCTTCACAGCAGGATGCAGGGTCGCATGGTATATTATGTTTTTTTTTAATAAAACTATAACACAAATACAAATGGCTTAGCTGCATAGATCTTGAGTTTCCTTGAAAATCCGCCACAGTTTTTATGAGTATAAGCAAAACCATTTACAGCTAATGCCGCTTATGTGATTATGTCTTATTTCTATGAAAAATATTGTCCCCTACAGCTATTCTCTCTTGTGATAAATTTCTTAAATGTGTGACAATATCATTCCCATAATGTATATCAAGTATATCTGTGCTACATAATTAATATCTATGACAAATTATTTGTCCTCTACGGCTAGTCTCTCTGTGCTAAATTTTAGCTTGAATCAGAAACATACAATAACTTTCTCTTATTCAGTCACATATAATCTGTTTGAAAAATTCACTTTTTTTATGGACATAAAAATGTTTATCCCGGTGAATAGGACTCATAAAGATACATGTGTAAAGATCCCCTTAAAGCCGAATTCCCTTTCCAAAGGTCATTGGATCGGATCCTCTGAATTCATGCCAGTATTTTGCCCCTCTGAACTTGAAGAGATAAATAGCTGGCGAAGGGCACAGCAAGAGAAGGTTGCCGTTTTCATGATAAAATTTCTAATTTCTGGGGCAGATATAGGATTGAGCAATCACGGGGAAACAGGGAGGTGACAATACCTTTGGGTCCATTCCTTCAGAGCCCTACAGAGCTCAGTGGAACAACACGGTAATACGTTTAGCTAGATTAACAGGATCAAGGAGGGTGTATGAGAAATCTCTCAAAGAAGTAGGGGGAAATGACCCGCCAGGGAAGAATTCACAGGTAATCCATCAGTTCAATTTACTCGGCTGGAGATAATGGATTTCTTTTGAATACCATGGTGGTGGTGAACTTTCTGTTTGTTGAAAAGTATGAATTGTCGAGTGATGAGAGGCACTCGGCCTCTTTGCTTTCATTGTAGACAGTTTTCTCTGCCCTTTGGGCAATATAAACACATCATGGGTCATCACAGTGCAGCGAATTGTGGCAACACGATACTAAAGAGGGCAAAGAGCAGAAAGATGTAACACTCATGCATTTAATGGAAAAGCGCGATATTTTAGCCACTATTTACAATCCGATTTTAGCTTCCATGCGCCCAACGCCTTGGTCGGTGGGGATTCGGAACGAGCTCATTGAGGAGGCAGCAAGGTGGGAGGTGGGGAGAGGGGGGGGGGAGATAGGACAGGGGCGCTTTCTGTTTCATATGTGCACGGTGGAGGACAAATCCTATTTAAGTCTAAGATATTTTCAACCTCCGTTGTGCTCTCGTTTCTATCGCAATAAGCCGATAAGGGAGAATAATGGAATTGTCATTGATAATTAACCCCCCCCCCCCCATCACATTATCATCACCCCGAACTTTCAGCCACAGGCCCAAAATTAAAAGGAATTAAATAGGAATTAAAAATTACCATCCACTGGTATCTCGAAATTGTGCCTTTTGAGGAATACCTTGATTCAAACAAAATTCATTAGAAAACAAGTGACATTCGTATACAAGAAGATCTTTCTATGCATAGTATTTCAGGGCTGAGAATTAAAGAGTGTTTGATCGTTTCAAGTCACAGTCAATGGAGTTCTCAAATCGGAGCCTTCCAGAAAAAAAACATCTTGATTATAACAAATTTCAATGTTCAGTTTTTCAAAGTGTTTCATCATTTTAAGTCACAGCCATATGGAGATGGCTGAAATGGTCCTGCCCAGAACCCCTTTGATTCAAACATGAAGTACTTTAAAGACAGTAAACACGAAGATTGGGCTCTGAGAGCATAATTTACACTTAGAGAGTTTCACCTATTACCTTACTCTATAATAATTATGATTCCAAAGCCATTCTCCATTTCAAACAAATGTCTTAATATTTACGACAGGCCGTCTAACGCCAGCGAACGCAATACATTAAAAGAAACAAGCAACCATCTGTAAAACTTGATATGTTAAAAACTGAATAAAGTGATGTTACTGGTCAAATTTTCGAACCTCTTGGTTCTTCGTCGGAATAACATTTTCATCGAGAAAAGTCTTGTTCTTTCTCTCTTTCTTTCTTTCTTTTTTCCTTTTTTATTTCTTCATTCTTTCATTCTCTTTCTTTCTTTCTCTGTTTTTTCTCTAATTCTTTCTTATTTGGGATATTCGAAGCTGACGATTCCCATATCGGGAATATCATCAACTATTCTTTAGGGCCAGAGAATGTATTCTGTTTTCAGAGCCTACTGACCTCCTCTCATGACCAATGGGGGAGATCTGGTTGGAGAAGTTGAGGACTTCGTATTTATGAGACAACATAATGAAAAACTGTAGGACAGAGGCTGAAAGATTGTCAGATCAATCACGATATATTTTCATCATCCCCAACATGACAAGGAAAATACTCCATTTTCAGTGAGCTTTACCATGTCGCGTGATTTCATCGTGATCCGATCTTCACCCGGAACTCAATACAAGATGCCTCATTTCTTCTTCAAAAATGTCTGATCATGTAAATCACTTTTCTTTTCTTTTCTTTAGGTAAGGGGTGGGGTTGGGGGGGGGGAGGGGAGGGGGAGAACGTGTGAGAGTCTATTTTGTGGTTGTTGTTATTGGTGTTGTCGTTGCTGTCATTGTTGTTGTTGTTGTGGTGGTGGTGATGGTGGTAGTGGTGGTGGTGGTGGTGGTTATGGTGGTTGTGGTGGTGGTAGTGGTGATGGTGAAACTGGACTACTGTGGTTTCTGATCGTCACCATATCAAGTGCCACATTTTCTCCTTCGTAAATGGTTTGGTCTTATAAATCACACTTTGCTTATGAGTTTGTTGTTACTGTTGTGTTATTGTGGTGGTTGTTGTTGTTTTGCTGCTGCCATTTCTGCTGTCATGAGATGCCTTAGTGGTGATCTAATCTTCAGCAAGAACTCAAGGCAAGGCGCCAAATTCTCCGTGTGAAAAGGTTGGGTCCAGTAGATCACTTTGTTGTTGTTATTTTGGCTTATTATGTCGTCATTGTTGTTGTTGTTGTTGCTGTTGTTGATGTTGATGTTGTTGTTGTTGTTTTGCTGCTGCTACTACTGTTTGTGTCGTTATTGGATGCCTCAGCACTGAACAGATCTTCAACAACAACTCAAAATATGCTGCCACATTTTCTCCTTTTTAATCGGTTTGATCATGTAAATCATCTTTTTTATTATTATTAGTATTATTATTATTTTTCTTTTGGTTTGTTTGTTCATGTTATTGTTATTATTGTTGTTTGCTAGTGCTGTCTTTGTCATCAAGGGATGTCTCGATCACCAAGAACTCGATATAGGATATCATATTGATTTCTACTTCTTAGCTAGTTTGAGCCTATAAATCACGTTTTGTTTTCTCTCTTTCTTCATATTTGTTGTTGTTCATCCTGTTATTATTGTTATTCTTGTTGTTGCTGCTGCTTTCGTCATGGACAGCCTCAGTTATGGTGGAACCACTGCTTTTCTTTATTTGCCTATTAATTTAACTCTAGGGGAGCTGGTTGAATTGGAAAGGAAGAGGGGGGGGGGGGAGATAGAATGGCCTGTCACGTCATTCTTAGCTCTACATTAATTCCTCTATAAAATTAAAAAGAGTTGTTTTGGCTGATCTCTGTGGGGACAGAAGAATAAGGAGCAATTTCAATTTAGCAATCTAAATCTGGAAAACGTTTGAGCCACGTTTTTGATGTGGAGAGGGTTTCTATGATTTTCTTGATAATATCATCAGCAGCCTGTGGTGTGAACTGTGGGAACTTGGGAAATGGAAAAACAAGTTTTGGAGAGGACCCAACGTGAACACAAGAAAGAAAAGAAAGAAAAAGAAAAGAAGAAGAAAAAGAAGAAGAAGAAGAAAAACAACAACAACAACAACAACAACAACACAAAAGCAAGAGAACAAGAACAACAGCAACAAGAAAAAAAGCAATGATGATGATGAAAAGAAACAAGATTAGATCGAGATCAGTGATCATATCAGAAGAAATTAAAACAACAAAGGAAAAAATGAGTCGGATGTTTATGGTGTGGAGAAAGGAAAACACGAGAGACCAAGATTTGGGTGGGACGAAAAAAGACCTTACCGAGCTTACAGAGGCTAGGCATGTCTAATTATCAATGGTTAAGAGGATGGAATCAGCAATGCGTATAAGATGAGATACCCAAATCTGATTTATTGCGGACTCTCCGCCGCCTGAAAGTGTTTATCAAGGCAGGATCGCCTATACTTTATTGATTGACTCTACAACTCTCTTACCGTTAGCCACTCACTGATCTCTTCAGATAAATAAGGTCTTATATTAATTTTGGGAAAGAGATGAAAACTTTTTCCTCACGGTGGTCACTTACTCTAGGAACCTTGAGAGAGAAGATCGTGAGTAAGTATGTTGATGTATCCTGATTTGGGTATCTACAAAATCAGGGTAACTGACAATTGTAGAATTGCCTATATGTCTCTCCATTGCAAAATCACGTAGTATCTTTCCATAACAAAGTCACGAAACTGTTTGTAAAAGAACTATGAATCTGTCTATTACAATACTTATACAGTAAATCAAGTACCTGTGCATTACAATATAATATATTGGGGCATTTCAAATGTATGTATGTATGTATGTATGTATGTATGTATGTATGTATGTATGTATGTATGTATGTATGTATGTATGTAT
>JBCEWB010118765.1:0-11572 GCA_039654565.1 Peronia peronii
TGGTTGGTTGGTTGGTTGGTTGATTGGTTGGTTGGTTGGTTGGTTGGTTGGTTGGTTGGTTGGTTGGTTGGTTGGTTTGCAGATTTTTGAGTCTTTTGACGTTGTTATTGTTGCTGAATTGAATTTATAGTTGAAACGCGTTGTTGTTGGATTCTTCTTTACAAATAAAGGTTTTCCATTGAGTGTGTTTCTTTTTCGTCATTCAGTGTCTGGGACTTGCCGACCACATGAAGATCTACATAAATTGATAAAGACATTGGACGTATTTCATTGTATTTATATGACAATCATGGTCAAGTTTGTAAAATAGCTATAGCGGTGTAATATTAAAAACCATATTCTTACTGAGACAACAGCTTAGTTTCATCATTATTGACTATATTATATATGGTCTGTCTACATGTCTGTTTATGAATGAGCCTATATCTTGTGTTCTTGTGTACGTCTGGGAATGGGATAATAATAATAGAAGAAAGAAAGAAAGAAAGGAAAAGAAAGAAAGAAGAAGGACAGAAAGAAATGTGTGTACAAAGGCAATTAACTCGATACCAGAGTTACAACAACGACAACTGACAATAATAATATAGAATCACAATAGCCAAAAATGGTATTATTGTTTTGAGAAATACAGTAATATTTATAGTGTTATCTCAATGTTATATAATGTTATCTCTTTTCACATGATCAGCCAACCTTGCTGGAATTACTTCAACCTTTTATGACTACACTTGTAAGGTGGAAGGATTTTGAGTCCGAGGACAGATTTATAGAATTCACACTGTGATTTCTTACCTGTACTTTTAACAGGAAGTGGTTTTGATGATACATCATTTACAAGCTATAGAATTGTCGTACGCATACTAAGGTAGGTGTACTTTGAGAAAACACGGTGTCCCTGAAATCGCCTTTTCGAGAGAAAGCTATTTATATCTTCCTTTTAACTTGAATATAGTGAAAAAAAATGCACTTTTTAGAGTATGAAAAGATTCAATAGGCTGTCTCTTCATATCATAGAAAGTTATATTTGAAAAAGATGGAAAGCAAGTAAGATCTAATCAAACTGACGAAGAAGCTGTTTATCATAGCGCGCTACTATTGCTGTAGTTCAAAGTTAATTTGACAAGCCCTGGGTCGGTCAACTCCACTTGGTGCATAGTTAATGCAAAACACATCTAAAGGTAATTAGATCTACTATCTGTGTCATCCTGCGCGGGTGTGTGTTTTATCTACGATACAGTTTGCACTTTGATGAATTATTTGGACCCGAGAGTGACGAAGTGGAACGGACGGATAAGGTATTACATGTAGTTGGAAAATTGGCGATGACATGGAGGAAGAGTATGGAGGTGGGGTGGGGTGGAAAGAGAGAACTGAATTGAAACTTTATTTTTACCTACTTTTAATGGTTAGCATTGGTGTGGTTTTTTAATGGTTAGCATTCATGTGATTTGCCGTCAAATTACACGATTTTTTGAGGATATGACCATTGGTATACAATTCTGTAGGCCTATTTATTCTTGCAGCCGAGGCAATTATGACATAATGAGATTCATGAGAGAAGCAGCACTGTGTTTAAATGTAAATTAAATTGGTTCTGTGTACCTCTTTTTTTTCATGTGCTTTTGTGAAGAGACGTTAAAATTAGAGTCGACCAGTATGCCCAGACTTCATGTTGTCAGCGACACTCTAGTCTTTCAAAGCAGACCAGTATAGTATTATACGCTTACTATAATGTCAGTGTAGAAATGACAGGCTGATTCATCCTCTTCCCTCCCCCCTCCCCCTTTCTTCGGAATGACTGAGTGACTGACTGAATGAATAAATAAATGAATGAAGGAATAAATGAATGAATAGACCTATAAATAAAAATGTAATACAATAGGACCATTTTGCTTCAAATTCCAGTCTGTTCAATTTGAAACTATAATCCCGTCGGATCAATTATATCTGCACCTGATAATATTTATTGAAATAAATGTGTGTGTAGTATGTATTACACTAATAGATCTAGTATTTGTAATATTGTTATAGTTGTCAATCCACCGAACATCAGGGAGCGGAAATGACCTTTGACACTTCGAACGGGTTGGGGGCGTGGCTTGTTGACACACCGCACCGCTGAACAACGAAGGCGGAGCGAAAACCCTGTGCACGGACAACAGCGGTGATGCCGCAAAAAATAGATAACGACGTGGTAAGCCGAAAATCGGCGAAACCAAGCGTTCACGACGTTCAAAATGGAGGCATGAGAAGGATAAACAATGGAGACGAAGAGGTAAGGAATCAACATTTTCACCTCACACCGAATGCATGAAATTTTGCCCCCATGTTGATAGATCTGTGGTTGTCATGTCACAGCTGTGCGTGTTTTTGTCGGTCTCTAAGCTTGTCATAACCTTCTTTCGTGAAAGAACAATGATCATGAATCGATATTCGCTAGTCTCTTCCTGGTGTAAAGTGTACTGTAAAGCTTTACTAATAAAGTTATTGGCAGTCTAGATCCAGATCTAGATCTAGATTTTTCAGTCGTGTCTGTTACATCGGGTTTTAGATTCATGCCAGATATTAGTAACTAAGTAGAGATCTGTTCAAATATCTCTGACATTGACGAGAAAATATCCACCGAGTCTTAGATCGATATCTAAAGAACTTATTCTCCCCTCCCCTCCCGCTGCTGACAGAAATTTGTTACGGCGTAGACTTGATGTAAAATAACTTTAGATCTTGGTCGAGATCTCCTCTAGATCTAGAATTGTGTCATCAATAAATTGTCATCGATCAAGAATATTGAGTCAAGGAACCACATATGGGACACTAAGCTCTTCATGGAAAAGAAATTATTCCAGCTTTCAAGTATGACTGCTTAGGTTTCTTTGTGAGTGTTCTGTATGACAGTTAGATATCCATGTCCCATGTTTGAGGTATCCCATAGCTAGTATAAAATTCGTATGTTTGCGTCAATGAAATTACCATGTCCTACCTTGACCCATCTGAATGATACCCCATATGGGACAGGTCCCTCAAATGGGACAGTGTGGAACCCAGTATGGGATACTTACAATTTTCAACCCAATGAGTCAATAAATCATTTTAACAGTATTACTATGCCATTTTGTTTTGTCTAGACCATTCAAAGTTAAAAGGGTTTGGGTTTTTGTTCACAACAGATTGAATGACAAGTAACAGTATGGTACACCTGTCAACTGATATGGTACACCTATTAACTGATACGGTACACCTACTAACTGATATGGTACACCTACTGACATGGTACAGAACATTCTAAGGTGCACATAGCACATGGTACACACACACAGTCTACACACAATTGACATGAAACTAGGGGCCTATAGAGAATCGAAAATACATGGTAATGGTATGAAAATGACAACTGACATTTATTTAAAAAATCACATGCCTCAGTCTCTTCCACAGTCTTTCCAACCAATTTCTCATCATTTGTACAGTTCACATGATACCATTTACACCACCAAACTTAACCCAATCCAGAAACACATCATCCATTGCACCAAACTCAACCCAATCCACAAACACATCATCCATTGCACCCAAACAGATGACACACATATTCATAGAAACATTGTATACTGACCATTAACTGGCTATACACCACCAGTACTATAATACTTTATAAGTTAAAAGATTTTAAATATTTTCTTTAAGTTTAGAAGTTTGAAATAAAATTAAGTTATTCAATTATTCTGTATTTAAATAATTTATTTATTTTTATTACTAAGATCATGTTAGAGAATGACTATTGACAATGGTTTATTTACAGTGTGGATAGATAGAATCCCCTAAATCCTGTTTTGTATAATTCTCTTGGGGACATTGTACTGCTTAGAATTAGAAGCTTCCGTGAAACTCAGTTTCTTTTCTTTCAAAGCACTCACAGCAGCTTGTACTGCATCTTCAGAGTATGACAATCGCTTCGATGATGCCATAATGCTGACAATAAGAACAGAAGCATTAGATCCTTCTAGAACTTATATTTTTCTTTTAATTTGATGATTTAATAGTTTTAAAAAAAAAAAATTCATAAATGCACACAAAAAATGTCCCATATAAGCATTCTAGAGGTAGGGAAACTGTTTTCATCCCAGAAAACAGAGCTACCCCAAATGGGCCACCATATAAATAGCCTCTACCTTGCACATAGTGGAAAATTCATTACTGTTTCTGTTTTTAAGCTGGCACTAAAGTGCCATGGTTTTGTTGTTACTTAATTTAGACTTTGGCAGCATTTATGAGATAGTTGTTTCCTGCAGCACAGTTGTTTAGAAACAGATAAAAATGGTAGTGTCCCACACTTACTTGCTTCGATTCAGAAACAAAATTTCTTCTCGGTTCACAACCAGCTTCTCAATATCGTTATCAGAGCACATCAACATAGGAAATATTTGGGATGAGCAAGGCAAAATAAAAAATCAACCAAGAAAAGTAGCCTAACCAAAATATAAGGCAATAAACTGGCCACTGGCCCATCTGTGATGATTCGCAAATAAATGATTAAGGACTGAGAGCCCAGTCAGACATAAATTCTGCTTGTTCATTTAAAATTAGTTAACATTGAATAATAATCATCACTTTTGATTGTTGGGTGGGATAGTTAGAATATGAATGCCGGACCTTGGCATACTCAGACTGGATGGGATTGAGTGTCGGTGGGAGCTCTGCAGTGGACAGAGCAATAGGAGACTGAAAGTATTGCTGATGGTGAAGTGTTTGTAAGTATTATATAGCAGTGTATTATTAAGGAGCAGACAGAATGCCTAGCAGTAGCAATCATGCCTAAAAATCTCCACTGAAGAAAGTCATGGCTGAAACTGAAATGCCAGACTGGGAAAATTCTGAAATTGTCAAAAGCTAGAATTAATAAATGGAAGTTTAACTTTCTATTCTGTGCAAATAAATTACAAAAATAATATTTTAAGATATACATAAGAAGTCTAGGATTTAGGAAACCTCAGTTGTGCTGACATTTAGATCTAGCTTTAGTTTATTCAGCTCACATGAAGACACAGAATTTGCTAAGTACAATAATAATTTTAAAAAATACCAAAACAACGAGACGAGGCATCATATCTCAGTTTAAAAGTCTGATATTTAAGCATTCATGAATTTTGATGAGAGATTTTCAGTATATGTAGAAGCCGTCCTTGCTAGTTTTTTGAGCAGAGACTCCTTGGTGATTCTAAAAAATACCTGGCTTCATGTTTTAAGATAGATCTTAGAACCTGAAGATTGATTTTTTTCCTTCTCATATTTGAATTGATAATCAGTTGTGAGACCTTGTGATCAGAAAGTTTTGTTCAATGAAATTTTACATGAAATGTTCAATGAGTGATTAATACTAACTATTATATTGTAATATATTCTTGATCAGGATGGTGGACGTTTTGGGCCAAACTTGGCCTTTTCATAAATTTCAAGAATTTTAATTTATGGGGAATTTTTTATTATCATCAAGAATATTGATGCAATGTTGAGGAATCGTTTATATTGGAAATAGTAATTTTAAATCTTGTGGTGTTACGATAACGGCATTGGTTATAACAGATCAAGACTTTACTCTCTGTATGGACCAATACTTCAAATGTGTCCCTGGCAGTAACATTTTATCTTTTGAAATTGTTTGTAGAACCTCATTGGCTATAATCTGTAACCATTGATTTAACTTTCTACAGTCTCATGACGTAGTTGTGGAAATCATTTGTTTGAAAACTTTTATAATTAAAATTTTGTCATCATGGGAAGGTATATGGTGGACCGGTGTCCTGACAATGTACCCTGTTAGTTTTTGGAATTGCATGTGAAGAAATATTTTTTGTAAAACAATGATTATTCTACTTTATGGCAAGGTCTGTCATTCGTGTCCATGGAATCCAACTTTATTTTGGTGAATCTTTTCTAAACTTGCTCCACAACATACATCATGTAGTAAATTAGCTCCTCCTGCTTTCTTCTTTATTTTGAATGTGGAATTTGGGATTTATATTGGTTGCATCAGTTTAAAAAAAACTATAAGTAAACTTGAATGTATCACTCAAGAAATTTTCCTAGAAACTTATAGAAAATGAGTGAAGAGCATTCCTCATCAAAGTCTATTCAAAAAAGATGATTGGCTGGGCTCATTTGCATTGTTTTGATCGTACTCTGAAAGACATTTATATAATTTAAATATTGTTATTCACCATATATATTTTTTTTTTGCAGAGTGACCCACAATATGATGTTGTGACAAATCCAACACCAGTTCCAAGGATCACACAGGTGTCGGGACTGAGTATCATTGAGACTGATCTCCCGGTGCTTACAGATTTGAAAAATTATGAGAAAAACAACAATCGAGCCAGTGATAAAAGTGGTCCAGGAAGGACAGAAATGAAGAAATTGAGTCGAAAGAAAGTGCAGGATGAAAATACAGATGAAGCAAAGCCATTGAAAATTTCAGTGCAAGACTTGGATCACAACCAACAAAGAGCAGCCATGGAAGATGAATCGAGAATGGATGAAATTGATCTAAATGCAGAGAATGGTGGAGGTGACCATGATACAAGGAGACAGAATGCTAAGAAGACAGGAGGCAATAAAATGACTCCTGCCATGGAGACGGCTGTGGCCGCATTTACTAGCAGTCCGACAAAAAGCAAGAGGGTGGACCTCAACAAAAATTCAGCTACAAATGGCCAAGAATCAGGCAGTGCCTTTGACAAAGATTCAGCCGTTGCTGGGTCTAAACCCAAACCATTTCACATAGATAGTGGAGTCGAGAGAACAGACAGCTTTGAGATAGCCACCAAAGATGATGTGGATGCTGGCAGTGTCTATTCCTTGTTCATGGAAAAGGATTTCCGTTACCATTTTCAGCATCCTTATTTCCGCCTCTTCACTGCATATTTTGTTACTTTTTGTAATTTCCTGATCTATGCAGAAGATCCTGTCGCTCACAGTCGAAGTGAATGCAATATCCCTGTGATTGGCAATGATTTCTCATTTGTGGTTATGAAGTATTTACCCAATGCATGGAGCCTTCTCAAAGTATTTTTCTGGGTGACAGGAACCATTGTTGGACTGATTGTTGGGAAGCTGTTTGTCCATACTTACCTATTCAGTAAGTATTGAAACATATCATGCCTTAATTATTAATTTGTTAAAAACCTGTATATGAGAACACAACTGTGCTTTTGTTCTTTATTGATTACCTCCAAAAGAGGAAAAAAAGAAAGGAGAAATTCTGTTTTTGTGCATGAACAAATTCCAAAGTATCCTTAATAGGAAAAATGTGGTGGCTTGATAATTATACACTTGACACACTCAAAAAAAAAAAATGAGTGAATGAGAATAAATAAGGATAGGAGGGAAAAACCTTGACCTTAAGTGTCAAGTTTCATAATATTGCTAATGTTGAGGAGATATTGATCAATGCTGATTTGTTTGTTTTGGTTTTATATAGACTTTTATGGTTATAGGTCAGTAATTGTCAACTGGTTCAATTATAATATTACACAAACAGAGTTGGCTATAGCAGCAACACATTTTATACTTATCTGTGACTAATCTTCTGCAGTTGATGTTGCTACTACTGTAGCTAAACTATGGTTGACTTCAGAAATTTTTGAAAATTATCTTCATGGAATTGTAGGGTGAATACCATATTACAGTAAACCATTCATTTTTATTTGGGAAAGCACCATACAACACTGAATTTCCATTGAAGTGGCTTTGATGCAAGATAAGTTTTCTGAAATTGATTTTATGCAGTAGCTCCATAAATTTGAGCAATGGAAGTGAATTAATCTGGATTAATTTCACATTAACATATTTTATGCAATGCATTTTCAGTCCTTCCCCTCCCTGCTCTCTTTATCCTATAAAATCCTCTCCTTCAACTCCCTCCCTCCCTTTTTTTCCTTCAAGGTTTGATACATGTATCTCTGTTGAAAGCATAAGAAATATATCAGATATGTGTATTAAATGACAAAGTTTTATTATTTATACATCTGTTCTTTCTGTTCCCTTTTGCTTTACTGAAAAAAAAGAGGATTTGAACAATCATTAACAGGGGTAAGCAGTGGTGTTTGTATCAGCACTATCACCAATTCTGACGCCCAATATGTCATCACTCTGTTTTGTTTTTTTTTCTGGACCTCAGATTGTCACAAATCTTTGAGTAAAAAAAGATACTTTATATATATGCGTTCTGACTGCCACTGATTTTTTTTTTCCTTGTTAAGATTGGCTGTATAGCAGAAATGATTCACAGTTAGTTTCACTTTGCATGGAAAAATAAGTCTTCTTGGGCTTCTATTGTCACATGTCTGATGTCAGTTTCTTTCTGAAGATTGATGCTAGGGGCAGGGAAAAAAAAAGAAGCGAGGGAGTAATAGTGTTACTGCCAGTTTTTGTTGGATATTTAGGTCTAATTCTTTTTAGCGTGCTAAGTCAGTTACTTAATTGGTTAAATTAGCACATTTTTTGGTAATATTGTATTTATTCCATTACCCACTTCTAACTGTCTTTGAAGCGATATAATTTAATGTTCTTGAACAACGCAAAGTTAAGTGACTTTTTTCAAGCAAATTGTAATGCCAAGGTAGCCAGCATGATCTGCTTTGATATCGATTGAAATTAATTTGTCCAGAAGATTAGGATGAAACACAAAGATAGCTACTACATTATATAACGTTGATTATCCAGTTAAACGTTAATGTTGTAACTCGTTTTAAGTTTCAAGGCACCTGGAACTGTTTACTTGTTGCTATGGTAACAGAAGCATGAGACTGCAGCGAGTGTAGCCATGCGGTAGAAAACTCCACATAGAATGCTCACTTTTTATCCAAGTACAGCTCTCACTCTCAGTTGTCTTTTAAGTTATCAATGCTTTGCCCTTTTTGTTTACGAGTACTAAGCACCAGCATGATCACCATTGATAATTGAACTGTTAGACTGAGGCTATATTATTCAATGAAAAGTAGAAATGGCTGTGTATATGGAGGTGCCAATTACATGTGTAATCATCTTAAACTTACCTCGCCCTCAGCTTGATATTCTTCCATTCTATCCTCTCATTCCTTGTTTGCTCCTTTCTTTTTCTCTTTTCTTCCTCCTGCGATATTGCTTGTTTTTACTTTGCTCCTTCTTCTGTATCTCAGTGTTTTTTATCGCTTCTGTTTGTTCGAAAATTCTTTTTTTTTTTTTTTGTCCGCCATTATACTGTCCTTCATTGTTTAAACTACATCCTCATCGTCACCTTCTTCTGCTGGACTGTCTGTTCTATTTTCCTATTAGATCTAGTCATTTTTTATACGCTCATATGTATCCAGTGCTCAGATTGATATAGTGCTCTGCTATATAGCACGATATGGCCACAACTCTTTAGATTTAAAGATTTAGCTTTGGAGTGGCTATCGGGAACCATCATGTTGCCACATTACGTTCTATTGTGTGGCCGTACCATAAGGGCTTCTCTGTTTGTCATGCACGAATGCATGCATTTACATCTGAATAATAACGGCAATCGAAAGACAATGAAGGCCACTGTATCTTATAAGCCTACCCGATAATCTTCATATTATATAACACGCAAAATAATTGTCTTCACCTGCGGGCGGTGTAAGTCTGTTGGGGCGACATCGGCTGAGCCAGACATGATCACCTTGATTTATGTTAAATATTTAAGGTATTTGATGACTGTAGATTATCGCCGTGACCAAATAGCAACCCTATCGTTGCCAAACACGGTCCAATAATTGCTAGTTGTGTTAGCTTTAGGCCTTTTGAGACTTGGAGCACTACGCAGGGAGATTACAGAGGGATAGTGTACCAACGTACTGGCTGAATGTTGAACCTGCATGCCAGATCCTGCTAAAACATTCAGTAATTGCATCATCGTGGGGGGGGGGGGGCGGTAACATTGCATCCATTCAGGTCATGCACATGAAAATTCAGATTTAGTAGTATTTTCATACCTGGGAGTTTTGTGTGGACATGTTTCTACTGTATGTCGCTTAATAAATGGATAGATTTTCTTCTTGATCTCATTTTTTCCCCTCGTCCGTTATTTTTACGCCTTTCAGGCGGCTATCTTAGCGATTGTTTTCTTTTTTTCTTTAGTTCTTCTTCTTTGTTTTTTTAAATTGTCATAACAATGATGTTTCCGATGACTCAGTTCAAACTACATTTTGTTCACAAATACCTCTATATTCAAATGAAGATCAAACGATGTCAGTTAATTTTACCTGTGTACACAGATCCAGATGTTGGTACATATAAATATATTTACTGTTTTCTTTTTGCCTTCCGTTTTTTTGTATGTCATTTGAGCCCCCGCCCCCTTCTCTCCTCCCCTGCCCCCACTTGCATTCTTCCCCACCCTCCCCTTTTACCCTGTTCTTGTTTTATTGGGACGCCAATTATGCTGTGATTTTTTAAAAACATTTCTTTGGAGATGACAGACCCACGCTGTAAATTTGAGAGATGGGGAGAAGTGTGTGTGTGTGTGTGAGAGAGAGAGAGAGAGAGGCGGGGAGGGGGAAGGGGAAAGAGGAGAGATTGATGATATTTTTTCTGGATCAGTGTCACATAAAAATCGATCACGCTTGTTTTCCTTAATTTTTTGTGTGCGAGAGATCAGCCATGAGAAACGGTGCATGCGCCCTTGCAGGCACACTCTGACATACATACTCATTCACACACACACACACACACACACACACACACACACACACATATACACACACATACCAAAATGAACTACAGACTGGTAGCAGTTTGCTATAATGCTTATGTATCTTAACACTCTAAGATCCGGGGCAGCATTTGAAGAAGTGTGACAGTGTAACTGTTAAGTGATTGTTAAATGTCAGCAATCCCGCCATAAAAACTATTTATATCGACACATTGTTGGTTATACTTTAACCCACTAAGGCCCAGGGCAGCATTTAGAAAAGAATTATGATAGTATAGATAACAGTTAAATGTTGTTGCATTTATATTTTGGCGACTCCACAATAAAACTGTTTATATCCACACAAAATTAGTAACCAGTAATAGTAGTATATGTCATCTCTTTTTATAGATGCTCATATTTTCATTTTACATTTATTGAATTCATCTTTATTTTAAGGCGTAGAGGATTGAGAATGTAATTACACTGTATGATTATTTATACTATATGTCTTATTACTGCAACTGCAGTTTCCCATTCTCTGGCGGATATATGTACATTTTTAATACACATGTAACTGACACACACGATCCGCAAGACCATGTTTTTCCAGGTCACTTGAAAAGATTTAGGTCAGCTATTCCGAACAAGGAAGACCGGACCAGCGTAGTACATTTTTCATGTCAATCTAGGCCGAGATCTACTTCACGATTGTGTTTTTACACAACCGATGGTAACACCGTCTTTACTCGTCAGATATTTAAGGCCTCTTAATGATGTACTTGCTCTCACTTTTTACGTGAAGACCTTTCTTTCTTTCTTTCTTTCTTTCTTTCTTTCTTTCTTTCTTTCTTTCTTTCTTTCTTTCTTTCTTTCTTTCTT
>JBCEWB010118776.1:0-11572 GCA_039654565.1 Peronia peronii
TCCATCCATCCATCCATCCATCCATCCATCCATCCATCCATCCATCCATCCATCTATTCATCCATTCATCCATCCATTCATCCATCCATCCATCCATAAATCCATCCATCCATCCATCTAGCTATCCATCCATCTATCCATCCATTCATCCATCCATCCATCCATCCCATCTATCCATCCCATCTATCCACCCGTCCATTCATCCTGACATCTATCCATCCATTCATCCTGTCATCCATCCATCCATCCATCCATCCATCCACCCATCCATCCATCCTTTCATCCATTCAACCATCCGTCCATCCATCCATGGCATCAGATTTAATGACATTTAACTCATAAGAAAATCGGATGTCTCACCACTCTCCTCCCCTCTCCAACTACACCATATCCTCTGCAATCTTATCTTCTTTTTTGCTTTCTTTAAAGCTGTGCCAAAGACATCTGAGATAGAATTTGCTCGACGTAAGCAGAAAATAAATGATGTCTGCAGAGCTCAAACAGTCACTGGACGTATTACTCAGGTCTTTCCCCTTTCATCGGAGATCTTATATTGCAAAGTTCCCAAAGCCGGCTGCACCTTTTGGCAACGTGTGGTCAGAGCTACACGTCTCAAGGTAACATAGCATGTCCTAAGTTCCACTTGGTTACCGGTGTCTATAAAAATGTGTTATTTTTATGTTTCAAATTTCATCTCAGTGTACCATCTTGTCTGATGTACTCATCTATTTATATGTCCATCCAATACACTTAATCACTTAGAAATCCTTCCATCGTAATGTCTCGATATAAACATTCATCAGTCTATTCATTCATCTATCCAATCATCCATCCTTAATCCAGTACACTTACTCACCTAGAAATCCGTCAATCGTAATGTCTCGGTATGAACATTCATCAATTTACCATATGCGATACGATGAAATCAGGCGCTCGTCAAACTGAGCCGACCGGAGAAATTACGTGTTTTTCAACAATGGATGAATTTTTAACCCATTTTTTTTCTTCGCAGAACCCCTCTATATCAATCGAAAAATACATTTCAAGGTCACATTTGCAGAAATAGATTAAATAAAAGTCCAAAAAGTGTAATTTAGTGCCATGGCCTACTAAGGATTAATAAGGGTTTACAAAAATGATCCACCATTTTCTCGCTAAATTCAGCTGCTGCAACAGGTCACCCCCATCGTCTTTAATTGCCAGTAGCTCAACTCCTACTTGGTAGAACAAAACTTTTGTCACAGACTGAAAGGCAAATAAATAATCTTCACAGTGATACCAATAACTCAATATGCTCAAAATTTGATGAGCGCCTGATTTCATCGTGTCGCGTCTCTTTATTCATTCATCTATCCAATCATCCATCCTTAATCCATCCATCCATCCATCCATCCATCCATCCATCCATTCATCCACCATTTAAATATCCATCCACCCATTATTTTATTCATCCATCAATCCATCCATCCATCTATCCATCCAGCCAACAAGCCATCCAGTCCTCCGGCCATTTATAAATTTATGCACCAAACATGTCATTATCAATGCTCTGTCTCACTACTGACGTACGTGGAGGAAATACATTAAAGATATATACCTGTAATTACATTTCCAGGATTTTGCAGTACAATCCTGTGGAGAAGAAATTATTCTTGAACTTTCACGGACATTCCTGTATTATGTTCGAAAATGATTGCTCATTCTTGCTTATTCACAGGCTAATGTTACGAAAGATGACCTATTTAACGTATCACGAGATGATGTCCATAGAGATCTACCAAAGGGAGAGTCATATAACATCACTCGACACAATTCCTTCCGATACCCCATTCGTTTTCTTGTCAGTAGAGATCCTTATTCCAGACTTCTCTCTGCCTATCTGGACAAGTTTTATCTCCCAGACTTTTGGCAGACCCATGGTCAAGTCTTGATCAAAACAAAGAAGGACACGTTGTTGAAAATTGAATCCATTGACTCGTTCATTAGTCCCGAGTCAGATTTTTTGCGACAACATTTCAACGATATGAAGCAGAGATTCTCTAATGAGACTGGAAATTCCACAATAAGCACAGAGATCAAATGCGCAAAGTACATAACATTTGCTGAGTTTGTCAATGGAACATTTCGCACTAACAACGAACACTGGGTGCCAATTCATGAATTGTGCAACCCCTGCACATTTGAAGTTACACATGTAAGCCGGATGGAGACGTTCACCGCAGATGCCCGAGTGTTTCTCACCCAGATGGACATGGATGATGTTCTTGACGATTTAGATCAAGATGCTCAGGTTTGTGACAAACAAACTGACCGAATTTAAACTAGAAATGTTTGGGACTATGTGGAAAATGTTATGTCTTTTTGTATTGTATCGTTTTATTTTATTTTGTTATGTTTTGCCTCCTGCCATATTTTCAAGACTAGCCTTCTGCCGCCAATGTCCCCGTTTCCTTATTAAAAAAACAAAAAAGGCTTTTTTTTTTTTTGAATTAATTGTTTGTTCTTTTTATCAACTTCTCTTTTGCTACAAAACTGCAGCAGCAGCTACAGTATCTTCAACAACTAAATCTTTATTTTTTTTCCTCCTTTTTTTCTATTGCTAGGTGGATGAGGAACTAACTTCGATAGCAGAATTTAATTTCCAGAGGGCGTACAGAGGGGGAAAACGGTTTTACAAACCGTGTGTGAAGACAACAGAATTGGCCTATCGGCTGTGGCATAATTTCCAGTGGCGGGGTTATATTGATCCTGATATACAGTACAAAGTGCCAGATTTTTCCGATGAGACAGGTGTAAGACAAAACCTGATGGAGCAGATTTGGCGAGCAAGGAAATCCGGCTTAGAGAATCGTCACCGGATGAAGGAAGCCAAAAGACAATTCTCAGAACAAGCTTTCGCCTCCATATCCAAGGACATGTTTGACAAACTGAACAAAAAGTATGAGTTAGATTTTCAGTTGTTTGATTATGAAGATATTAGAGAGAAGTTGTATTTGCAACTTTATAAAATGTGATTGAAACATTTTAGGCACATTTTTCTTTGAAAAGGAGAATGTTTGTTACATTTAGATTCCTCATATTAAAGGAATGCTGTTTAACATTATTATTTTTTTTTCTTAGCAATGCTTCCACATTCATGCAAAACGTTTATAAGGGAACATGCACGCATGACAAGTTAAAGCCATTTTCCCCTAAGAAATAACAACATCTTTTTAGCATTCTTAGTTTCCGTATTTTCCTTCTCTGACCTGTTGGAGTTTTATTACACATTCTTTCAATGTTTAAAAATATTTGTTTACGTACTTCTTATTCTGCCTTTTTTTTTCATAATGTCACTTGAAATTCAAATCGTTTAAATCTAGTAGACCTTTTCTTCTGTTATTTTCTTGATAGATAATCCGCCCCAAACTTGAAAAAAACTCTTCCTTTCGAGCTGTTTGAAATAACAGAGAGATGGGGCTAAATCTTGTGTGAATAGTCACTATGGAAGGCACTGTTCGCGACAGTGCTGAGCTGGTGAATGTGTAGTACCGGTGGCCTGGGGGCCGTCACACTCGAAATAAGAAGTTCTTTGGTTTGAATTGTAACGGGACTGACATTTCATCCTTGGAAAAGGCAGTTTCCCATCATCATTTCCTGATCCAATCCAGGTTGAAATTGGTACTCGACTGGAAACAGAGAATGATTTAATAATTTGATTTTAATAACTTTCCCAGGAAGCTGAAAAACGTATGTTTACCTCTTGGATCTATCGGGGAAATAAGAGAGACCGTGAAGTGTTTAGAGTCCGTACTGTACGTGTTATTATTAGCCTATATTACTGCTGTTTGTGTGTATCTGCGTGTGTGTGTGTGTGTATGAGAGAGAGAGTGAGAGAGAGAGAGAAAGAGAGAGTGAGTGCTTTACTTTATTGTCAATGATTTCTATGGGGATATCTCTAAGACAGTTTTTTTTCTTATTATTATTCATTGACATGGACAGACGCCTTACATTATTTATACCATCTGAACAGTTCGGTATTTTTACTTTTCAAGTTGTTGTTTCCAAAGTAACGAATATTTTTTTCATCTTTTTTCCCAGGCATGCCATGTTTAATTTTGTACACTTGCTCCTTCTTCACACACATTGGGTGTATATGTGTTTACCTATAGCATCTATAAGTGTAAGGAATCACTCTTCAATTATTTCTATTTGCAAAACTTAACATGTGTTGGGGTCAATCTTATGACCATCATATACCTTATGTTTTGCATCTACTTTTTATTCACGCAAAGTTTATAATCTGGAAATAGATTTATTAACCGGCAGTAGAATTTCCATAGCGCTTAGTTTTGTGTCAACTTTATATTCATGTAAAATTTACAATCTGGAAATAGACGTAGATTTATTAATCGGCAGTAGAATTTCCATAGTGATTACAGAAGGTAATGTCAGAACACATAGAAATAGATCTCATCGACCCAGATACACACATAAGTGTTTCTGGAGATGCATGCTGAAAAGACGAAAACTCACTTTCTTTTTTCGTTTGAAACGTTAATAATAGACCAATAATAATAATAATATTATTATTATTATTATTTTTATTATTATTATTTTATAATATATAAGACTGTCTACCGGCAACTAATTAAACAATTTTTAAAAAAAGGAGATAACATATACAGAATTTGATTTTGATGTTAACAGTAACTGCCAAATTTTCAAGCCAAATTGACTCTTCCTCAGGGCAACAAAGTAAACATTTGAAATAAAATATGAAGAACTTAGTACTGAGTTAATAGAGTAAACTGATCTCGCTGCCCAAAGTTGCGAGTCCACCTGGCTCTTCCTGGGGCAATAAAGAAAATCCATAAAATGTAAATAGGATATTGCTGTACACGAGAGGAAATGTTGACTAATTGATTTGCTTGTTATACAGGAGAAGTTTTTCAAAACAAGGAAATAAAAAAGTACATTTTTAGAGCAATTAGATTTTTACAGCTACTGATTTAGAATCCATCTATCTATTCATCCATTAATCCATCCGTTGACTAATGCTTCTCTCTCTTCATCCTCCTTCTCTCCCTCCATCCGTCCATTCATCCATCCATCCATCCATCCATCCACCATCCATTCATTAGAGCATCGATCTTTCCATCTATTTATCCGTAGAAGCATGTTCGTATTGTTGCAGTTGCAATATTTGGTTTGTTTATTTTGAAACACGTATAGATAAAAAATAAAATAAAATAGAATTAAAAAATATCAATTATTACACAACTCACATACAAAAATCATGATGTGGTGAATTATTCACATTTCTCTTTTCTTCCTTCCTGCTTTGCGATATTTACATTATTATGACCTCCTGCACTTGACTGAAGGAAGTAATTTAGCACACAGTTAAAATGGATTCTTCCATACGTGAAAACTTTGTGTGATTTCTTTCACTCAGCAATGATAATATTTGTCTCTTGTGTGTCAAACGTTCATTGTCCACCTCCCAGTGGGATATCACGGCAGGACCTCCTCAGTCACGTAGTCAATGGTACTCCAATCTACAGACAGAATGGACAGACAAGAGCTGATGATAATAACTTTCTTGCTTTCTTTCTTTTCTTTCTTTTTTCTTTCTTCTTCTGTTCATTCTTTCTTTTCTTTCGTTTTTCTTTTTCTTTCTCTCCATCTTATTCTTTCTCTCCATCTTGTTCTTCTCTCTTTCTTTCTTTCCTTTTTCACCCTTTCTTTCTTTCATCTTTCTTTTTTCTTCTTTGTTTTAGTATTTTTTCCTTTCTTTTTCTTTCGTTTTCTTTCTCTCTTTCTCTCGTTTGGTCTTTTCTTTTTTTCTGTTGTTTTAGTTTTCTATTTTCTTTAGGTCTTTTTTGTTTCTTTACTATTTCTCTCTTTCTCTTTCTTTCTGTTTCTTCCTTGCATTTTTTTTTCTTTCTGAGTTTCTTGACAAATGAAATATTCTGTATGAAATAGAACTTCTCGATAATAAAAATTGTACGCTCATCGTTTTCTGTTTTATCTTTCATTGTTACACACTGTGATATACATGTAATTTACCAAGATTGACGTGGACAAAGAGATCAATGTCATTTGATCAGGTATTTTTCTCTTGTGTGTCAAACTTTCATTGCCCACCTCCCAGTAATGTCTTTTGTTGACCATCAGTATTGACAGTAAATCTGCCGTTGAAAATATTTTGATGATGACACAAAAACATTCAAAAGCTATGTCAGTTCTGTTCCCAGCTCAGGAATATCTCCATTTCGGACTTTCTTTCTTGATATTCAATGCATTCTTTTGGCTCCCATTGTTATTTTTCTTGTTTTTGATGTCCAAAAACAGTCCGTTTTCACATCTATAAGTCGGTGTATTATCTGTGATTTTTTTCGAATTAATAATGAAAGCAAAAACTACTTCCTGGCTTGTTTTTTGTTAGACAAACCTCTCAGTCTTTGGTCCACGTTGACTGACTGGTTTAATGCTGGATATGGCTTGTTTTTTTTTTTTGTACTGGCTCATCAACCAAGCCAGGAGAACCGATGCCCATGGAAAAGTCTGAGAACTACACCTTCGGAACGACGGGAGTGGTGAGTGCACCTGGACATTTTTGATTCACTGTTATATGTCAGAAATGAATTTGCATCTGATTATACTACAACATCAGTGCTTTTCAGTTATTACTGGTGAGAGCATGTATGGGATTGTCATCTTCATATCCTTTAATGTGATTTAACGATTTTTCTCTTTTCGACATCATTTGTCTTCAGCCGTGAAGTTCATCTTTGTTCCCCATCAACGAAAAATACAAATGTAATTTATAAGAAAGAATTAGAAATCAAAATGGTCCACAATTTGGATGATGTGCTTCACTTGCAGTTATAGTCTGTCTATCATTATGTCCACCACAGGGTATGTTTTCAACCAAATTCTTTTGAAAGAGAAGTTCGAAATTTACAAATGTTAAATTCACCTGGTCAACTTTTGCTTTTTTTTTTTGTTTTTTTTGGTCTAAATTTGAAATCATGCATTTTCTCATAAACGTTTAGGTTAGATGTTTACAAAGAAGGGTTTAAATAGCACCAATATATCTATGGTGTTAGTTTTTGCAAAATTCTGTTCAGTTACTACATATGTAAATTTTGCAACTTCCTCAACTCGTAACATCAAAAAAAAAAAAAAAAAAATGAAGAACCGCTTGGATCTTTCCTGGGCAAGAGTTTGGGCACCATCATTTCACCCATGGGGCGTCACAATGGACGCACTGAGGTCTTTCGTCATCTCAGACATGGAGCAGCTGCTAACTTTGATACTGTGTTTCTTGTACAATCACAGAAATTATTGTACAACCATGGAAATGTCTTCTCATCCACAAATTGGCTCACAAATAATTGTTGTGGATTTTTAAATCAACCAGTATGTCAGACATAGAGTAGATAACAGTTTTGACACGTTTACTGTCACATGATCATGGCTTGTCATGTTTCCTCAAGGTTGGTCCCACTGAACGCTTCAAGCTTTTTTTTTATTATTATCATAGTATAAAATAAAATCTGACTCCAGTTCTGATTTTATTAAATGTTAGTGAAATTGTTCAACTGCTTCAATATCTATCTCAGTCATATTGGCTTGACAAAAAATCCATGTAATGTGATACAGTGACATGGTCAGTCTGGAGAAAAGCTGACAAGGATTTTTGTGATGGATACTGGAAAAAAGTGGAATGAAAATATTATATCAAAGTGTAAGCCAAGGGAGAATGGGGTGATAAGTCCTTTATGTGCTAAAGTTGGAAGTCCTGGAAAAGGAATATTAGTTATGGTGCTGTTTGATGCATTGCATTCTTTACACGTTATTATTTGTTTCAAACATGTTATTGTGACTGATCTGTTAAATCTGATCTATGTATTCCACAGGATTTCTATGGCAGATGTAGAAAATCTAATCCAGGAGTTTTGCAGTAAACTTATTCAACCTAAAAGACATTTTCCACACTATTTCTTGCCTTGTTTATGTCAGTTCAATCTGTTTCTTCCACAAGAGCCCCAACCATTGCCATATCTGTAGCACAAAGACGATTGGTCTTTTTTTTTTTTTTTATCAAACTGGATATTGCAATCAGGGGAGCGTATTCTACCTTAAACTGTTGAAAGCAGCTATTGGTATCAAGATTTTTTTTTTTTGACAATGTAATTGTTATATTATAGTACTCATACACTGCTTCTTGAATTTCAAACATGTCGATAATTCAAGTGACAAATATAGTCACTTATGTGTGAGCTATTCATGCTGGAAAGGAGGAAATAACTCTGTAATTTGCTGACAGATCTCTTTCAGATAATTTACTCTCCTTTACCTTTACACACATTGACAGTCACAGGCCAATGCCATGTGATTGGTGACATAAATTGGATGTCGAAATGTTAATGCATAGATTTACTCGTGTCAGTAGAAAATAATCAGCTTACTTCACTTTGGCACTGAAATATTCACAGTCAAATTTAATTCCCGTGGATTCGATGGCCAAGAACTTCCGATTTTATTATGTAAAACCTCTTTGACATACGTCTTATTTCACCCAGTCGTATGTAATATACGTATTGTTACACATGATGTTCAACAAGTGAACTTTGCTATCCCTGTTCCCAGGCGCAATTCACTGACAGAACTCTCTACGTAAGTAGGAAAATCAAAGTGCTAAATTGTTACCAAGAATTGTCCTTCCTGATCACACTTTCTCATTCTTGTTGTCAACATAGCAGTCTTATCTTTGCCCCTTACTACTTCCAATAAATAAATAAATAAATAAATAAATAAATAAATAAATAAAATAATCATAAAGAGTAACAATTTACGAAAAAAAAAAGGGAAAAGGAAAAGAGGTAGATGGAAGAGATGAAAGCAGATTGACATAATTATTTGATAATGCTCTGTTAACTTCAGTCAATCCTGTTATAGTGTTTCAGCCGACTATCTGGCCAAGCCCAGCATCGTCTCCAAGTCTAACTTGAAATACATGGACTGGACCGTCAAACAGCAGCTGGTACACCACATAGTCACAGGTTGCGTTATTATCAGCCCTGGCGATCTGATGGACTCTGAAACCATCTCGGGGGAAGCACGTCGTAGTCTCTCTGCTACATTGCCCATGAACGCCTCTCAAAAATTATCTTGTACGAGTATTGCAATAAGAACATTGTTTTGTTGTTGTTGTTGTTGTTGTTGTTGTTGTTGTTATGTTTAATTTATTTCTTTGTATATTATTTATACTTGTCATTGGATCTATAGCTTATTAAATTCATTGACATTCCAGGAGAGACATCTCTTCTCTCTCTCCTTGCTCCTGTCTTCTGTCCCGCTTTCTTTCCTCTCTTCTTCTTGACGTGCAAACGTATCTCACCGTGTTTGGCACAATATAGCCGTAATCGTGCTGATGTGTCGTTAAACTCCAACACAAACAAACAAACAAACAAACAATATTAAATTGATTATTAACAGCTGGCTCTGCTACAGCTTGTGCTTTCTCATTGTCATCATTCGTCTTCCAACATTTGTCTCTAATCATAGCAACAAACTTTAATGAGCCAATTTTTGAGTCAACCTATAGTTACTTCCCTTTGCCAAGCATTGTAAAGAAGAAAAAATTCTTTATCTCTTGTTATTTGACACACGCGAAGCAAAAAAAAAAAAAATTATATAAACAAATAAAACACACACACACAACAAAACAACAACAACAATAGCAGCAACAACAACGACAACTTCAACGATAACAACAACAACAACAACAACAACAACAAAATTTTCATCTCCTGGTAAATTTTTCAGAATTTCGCTGTCTCTTATTTCAAATGATAAACGAAAAATGTTTCTCCCGTCTTGGCAATGCCTGTGTTATACCTCTTGTACTTGGGAAATTGAAATACTCTGATTGACTGTGAAAAGGTCTCATTTGCATGCTCGTTATCTCCTTCCCTCTCGCCGTCTTTCCACTCAAAGTTTTACATTTACTGTTAAACGGGGGAGGCCGAGGGGAGGGGGGGGGGGGGGGGCTGGTTTTGCTCTTTAAAAAAATGCGAGTTTGGGTCTTTGTTTTCTCTTAAACGTCTTGCCTTTTCTGAAATTAAAAATAGCATTAGAAAGTGGATATGACCCATGGTCATTTAACGGATATTCAGACCTACTGTCAGTCAGGATTGGCTCTCTCTAGTGACAACATGCAGTAGTAGATCATCACTATTTAACCGGATACAGGCAAAGGATGCCGATACCACATTTTCATGTCGAAAGAATAAGGTTTAATGATAGTTTAAAAATATATTGAAAAGACACATGGAACAGTGTTATAATGAAAAGCTTTGAAAGAATCACAACACATCTCAATTTCATACCTACCAGTGTTTTCACCTATCGTTGGTTCTTTTTTTTTTTTTTATCCAAAGATATCTAATTTATGTGTGAAACTATTTTACAACCAAAAATACTGAAATCATAACATCATCAATAAAGATTTCACCATTATTTCCTGTAAGACATATGCGACTGTATTAGTGGATATTGCTGAAAACAACAATTAGCCTACTATGAATTAGTGATCAATAAATTCAGGAGTTTTAAAGATTTATATTTCAGTAGTTTAAGTACAGCACTACAAACATGAGAAAAAGAGACTGAGAGTGGGGGATTTATAAAGCAACTTCAAAACAATGTGCACGTATTTTAAAATCCAAGCATAGAATAATATCAGTACATAATATGGTTACATAATACCATATTAAGTTTAAACCCTTGGTAATAGTTTATATTCGACCAAGCAAAAGTCTGGAAATCCCTGGCCGAATGTTTGCACCCCTGTCAAAAATAGAACACCCACTGCTGTTTGTTATCGCTCTACCACGAGATCCGAGAACAGTTGTTATCAGTCCCGTGCACTTGTTATGTATGTGTGTGTTTTTTTCTTTTTTTTATGTCAGTGGTAGTGAACAGTTTGGAGTGTTTGTTCCCCCTATTAAAATTAGACGGGGGTTTCCAGCCGTTCGCATAGTCGGAACAAATCTATTCTAATTAGATATACATAATTATATACAATATGGTCCACTTAAAGTCAACTCGCTTGCAGTAAACTGTCGCTTGAAATCAAAACCACTTGACAGTCCCGTTATTTTTCCTTTTGTATCTTTGAATTGTTTAATGTTAACCTTATTTGGAGTCAACAATTTTTTTAAGGTCCCCAAGGTTGACTTTAAGCAGACTTGACTTTATTTTGATAAGTTGGCGAGAAATGTACAAAATAAAATGATATCACCAGAAATAAAGATCTCTCTATCATTTGAAATAAATTACACAATATTATCTTTTCTATTAATTTGTGTTCATTTTCTAAAAATCTATCATCGTTATGTTTTTGATGCCTTTGAAAACATTGACTCTCTATAGCTTGAGACATTTCCTCTACTGCGAGCGCTCCTGCTCTTGGCAGTATTCTAACATTTACTTAGGGAGTGGGGGGAGGGAGAGTATCCCGGCATGCCTCAACCCTATGGGCTATTTAGGCCAAGGCACGCCGTGAGATACTGTAGTC
>JBCEWB010118787.1:0-11571 GCA_039654565.1 Peronia peronii
CGTGCTCATAACTAAGTCATTCATATATATGCTATAATCACTACATTGATTAGGGAGAATTGCAAAATGCTTATTTTCTTACTTGTATCACATGACCTATAGGATTTTCTCTTATTTGGCAGTGGTTCATATCGTTGGATTCATTGGTCTGCCTTGGTGTTTAGGCTATACTCTATACGACCTGCAATACATGTATTTCCTATTTAATTGATTTCGATTTTCACATGACTGTCTTTGTTTCAGTGTTGATTTAGCGTGTTTATTGGAATAGGCTTGTTTGTGTAGACTTGTAATTTGTTTCAGTAGCTTTAGAAACGAAGAGTGTGGTTAGTAGATTTACATTTGCGTGGTCCTGTTTTATATCTCTTGCTTTTCGTCAGCAATGTCAACTAGAGAGTCTAGCCCAACTTTATTGTTCTTTTTCACTACATGAAATTTTACGAATTAAGTTTTTACGTCATATATGCAGTTGTAGACCAGTTTAGTAGAAAATCGAAACTCGACTCATTTTGATTGGCTGAAGGCAATGTTCAGATGCCGGTTACGGTTATGATTTTCAACCTGCTGTCGTGGTGGTTATCTCTGCTGTACAAAGACGCACAAAAATATCAGTTTGTGAGCTCAATATGCCCTTGCTATAGAGATTCCGGTGTTGCAGACCTTCAGCGTAAGTCCGAAATTGAGGAATTTCGATTTTTTCCTCCTTCACGGTGAGCTAAAAATACGTGCTGTGACACCAGCTTGAGTCAAACTGACCAATAGAAATGCAGGAAAGATCTTCAAAGATCCCACGTAAAACCTCTTGTTTATAATAATGGCAGATCGTTGCGCTCAGCCCTGTTACTTCCCTTTACCAGACACAAGAGGGACTGGACAAACAGTGTAAAGAGGAAGAAAAAAATCACTTCTACGTCTTTCACTTGAGACATACACCATGAAAAATTCCACAAAACTTATGATGTAAAGAGAATGTTTTCTTCTTATTGTTATAATTTTATCAAATGTTTTTGGCCATCACTCTTTCGAATGACAAAGTGTAAAGGGATTTTTTCCTCTTTACAATGTTTGCTATAGACCTCTTCGGCTGGGAAAGGGAAGTAATTCGGCTGGTCAAAATGATCTCCCCTTACATGAGTTCCTCTTTTGGGAGTGGCAGATAATCTGCGAAACGATCTCCCATTTGATGTCAGTTTTAACTCTCTGGCGGGAAAAGTACTTAGACTGACTTGAGTGGGTTGCGTGCGACACCGCCGATATATCTTGAAGTGTGCATGTGAAGAGACCGATCTGTTCCTATACTGACTGATCAAACGTTTACCTCTGGATGGCTTTAACAATAATATACGACACAATAACAACGGTATGTCGCCATTGTGGTTTAATCTGTCTCTTTTTTTTTTTTATAAACAAATATCACCGAGGATAAATCGACAGCCTGACAGTTCCAGCTGACATTTTAGAGATTAAATTTATTAGACCGTGGTTTTCTCAAGGACGTTTTTAGTCTCCCCCACCCTATTCGATGTCGCTCCCCTTACTGATAACTGGCACTCGAGTATTTCGACTGAGTAACCGAGTGATACCTCGCATGTAAGTCTTTGTAGATAATCAGTTAGAACATATTAATGTTGATACTTGTGACTGAGTAAGCGCACAATCAACCATACTTTGCATGGACGTCTTCACTGATAGTTAATTATAACACATTAATTTTGGTACTGAATACATCAACGATACTTTGCATGTAGGTCTTTGTCGATAATCGGTTACAACACATTAATTTTGGTGAATTGTGACTGAGTACATAAACGATACCTTGCGGGGGCGGGGGGGGGGGGGAGTTGCTGGGATAGAAAACTGGGTTTTCGACATTGTATCACATTAAAACATGTTTGATACTCTATGATTGACAACGCCAACGATACCGGGCATGTATACATGGTAACCGGAATGAGAATTTTAACGATATTCATAATCAGTAATAACATAACGGGTACTTCGCGACTGAGTCCAGCAACGATACAATGTGTGTTGATTCTGCTCGGAGTAGAATGTTGAGTAATTCGACATTGTAGATAATCAGATTGAAATATACTTGATACTTTGTGACTAACAACACCAACGATACCTTGTGTGTAGATGTTACCCGGGGTAGAGGAAGGTGCCGAAGACAGTGAGTACACCCGGCTGGAGGAGACCTCACCCTCGGCCTGCGTTGTCAATGAGAAAGCAGAGAAAGACCCTGCGGCGCAGGTACCCTCTGCCCTGAGTGTGACCTGTAACCTTTCTCTTTCAGTGTGACATGTCTGCATTTAGCTGACATGACTTTGTTCTTTCACGCCCCTGATTTGAAATGAATGATCCTTGTTATTCCTTTGTTAAAAGGCCCTTATTTGCTTAAGCGACATGCGATGTTTTTCCTTAGCTCATTAACGTGTATGCTTTCTTTGTTTCTTTCTTTCTTTCGTTTTTTCTTTCTTTCGTTCTTTCTTTTTTTTTTCTTTAGTTTTTTTAAATTGGTTTTTTATTTATTTATTTACTTACTTATTTGTCTATTTATATCTATGTTTATTGGATTTTTCGTCTGTCGTTATTAGCTATAGAAAATTCTTTACTTCACATAAGCTTATAATTATATCCCATTTTTTTATATTCCCCTCTTCCATCTTCGGCCATTACCGAGTTAAGGACTGTTTCACTTCCTTCGCTACCGACTAAAAAAAAAAAAAGAAAGAAAGAAAGAAAAAAAATCACTGCAAATGAAAATATACAAAATGAGAAAAGATTTCGAAAGAAAAGTTACAGAAGTACTAAAACCTTTGCCTCAGTCTGACGCTATCCGCGTTCGCATCCACCTGTTATCCTGATCTGCTTTCTTTACGTCACATTTTTTTTTTTCCTTTTTTTTTTTTTCTTGTCATCTTTGGGTGTTTGTTTTTGTGTGTGGTTCGTGTGTGCGCTTTATTTTCATTCCCCCCTCTCCTTTAATCCTTTCTATCTATTTATTTCCCGATGCGAAATCTGTGGGTTTTATCTTTCTTTCTTTGCTTCTCAAGAAAGGGATGAAGATTTAAATCACAAGATAAGTATCTGACATACTCACAGCCGTGACAATAAATTGCAATGTATTATAAGTTTACATCAAATCACAAATACTACAAGAATCAGCTGTCTTTTTTTATATTTATCTATATACATATTGGTCTCGTCTCTCTGAGAACGTTAAGAGATAAACTAAATTAAATACAGTGAACCAAAATGGTATAGAAAATATCATCTGATAGACCTAGGCAGTGTAGGAAAACAAAAAATCTAATCTCCAAGAGAGAATTTCGCGGATTTTTTTTTTTTTGGAAGGGGGGGGGGGGACGGGGGAATAACTTAAACGCGTCCATCCACGCCGTTTCAGATCCAGTAAATCTTAAACTTACTATTTGAAAATTGATGTCGATTGCTCATTGAATTATACCCCAATTATGCAACTGAATCCTTTAACCGATTTCTGCTTTCCTTTTGTCCTGCTAAATTTCCTAGATTCCATTAACCACGTCATATTTCCGACGGTGAAAATAAATATATTTCTTCAATTTGGAAAAGAATGAAAAAAAAATGACACCATTATCTTCAATATTCATTTTAACTAGGTATATATAAAAAATTGTAGCTGAAGATTTTGAGACAAACAAGGAACAATTTTTTTTTATAACGATTTTTTTTAACAGCGATTTTTTGTTTTCTTTCGTAAATGATATTTTAATTACAAGTATAAAGTTTTTGTTTTTTTTTTGTTTTTGTTTTTTTTCCCTCAATCTTCAGTATGGGATTCCTTGGATAAATTACTAATAGTTAAATAATATTGTAGAAACTAGAAAAAAAATGTGTCTGTTGTTTTCTGTGCACTTTTGTTGATGACTTGTTGACTTATTAATCACTGTGTACTTGCACGCTTTAAGCCTAACCCCACCATTAAGAAGGCTGCTGATGTTGCTGGAGCGCCTCGTACTACTACTGTTGTCCCCGCTACAATTGCTACCACAACTGCTGCTAAGGCTGCGACCGCAAATGCTACAAAAGCTACCAGTGCAAAGGCTACAAAAGTTACCAGTGGACAGGCTTCGAAAGCTACCAGTGCAAAGGCTACCAAGGCTGCTACAACTGCGCCCACTAGTGGTAAAGCTGCCGCTACAACTGTTGCTACAGTTGCTCCTGCAGAGGCTACAGAAACTATGACTACTAACGCTACCAAAGCTGCTACAAGTGCTACTGTTGTTACTTCAACAGAAGCTACATTGGCTGCCGCTGCTAATGATGCCACAACTGCTGCTACAAATGCTGCTGCAGCAACGACTACTAGTGCTGCCGCCGCTGCTACAAGTGCGACTGCAGTTGCTTCTACAGAGGCTACAACGGCTGCGACTACTAATGCTACCACAGATGTTGCTGCAAGTGCTACCACAGTTGATACTACGAATGCCGGAACAGCAACGACTACTGATGTCACTACTCCTGTGGTTGCTGCTGCTGCTGCTGCTGCTGGCGCTGCTGTAGGTGGAGCTGCTACACTGGCAATTATATCTGAAGGAGGAAAGTCCAAGAAATCGGACAAGAAGAAAAAGAAACCACAGAAAGGAAAACAGATTAAATCCAAGCCTGCTCTCCCCCCTCCAAAAGGCAAAGGAAAGCCTCAGAATGAAGCCAAAGTTGCCTTGTCTACTGAAAACAATCCACCAACTACAGACAAAGAAAATCCCGAAGTCAATGCCGAAGACGCTTCAGAAACTCAGAAATCAGAGGTCCAAGTAAAAGAAGCTAGCGACAAAGAGAAGTTGAATAATGAGAAAGACGTTGTACAAAACAAGGAGGATCAGAGTACGCTTGATGAGAAAGCCTTACGAGGGAAAGGATCCAGGACTCCGAAAGTTGGGTTTCTGATGGCACCAATTCCCATTCCGAGAAAGTCGGCAAATGGACCTGATGCGTCGAAGGCATCAGACATGCCCGATTCTGCCAGTGATAGAGAGATACAGAACATACAAGACAGCCAGGACCATTCCGATGCTGACTTTGATGGAGCATCGATTCCGGAAAAACGCGTAAGTCCTGCAGGAGAGAGCGAGAAAGGGGTCGAGATGCCAAATTCGACATTTCCTATTGCCGTCTCGATTGTTAAATCAACCGAAAATGGACCCACGCCAGCGAAGAAAACTAAAGATGGACCTAAAGATCAATCAGACAGGCCTAAAACTGGTGAAACCAAAAAGGGACCCAAAAAAGATGTGCCTGGTAAAGCGGTCAGAGTGTCTTTCTCAGCCAAGAGCGCGCCAGGCCTGGCTAGACAACCCAGCGCCAAACCGAGGACGCTTTCTGGGGCAGGTTCGGAGTCAAGGGCCTCTGGAAGAAATCCAAAGTCTGCTGGCAATGGACCTCGGAAAAGCCAGGAGGGCGAGGTAGGCGAGTTGGAATCCTTACCCTTGGATATGACGAGAAGGGACGACCTACTGAGGATCAAGTCCGCCGACATCCGGCGTCTCGCCTCCGAGCGCATCAAGCGGGTCAAACTGAACGAGGAGAAGACCAAGTTGCCAAAAAAAGAGAGAAAGGTACCACCTCCCTCCTTCCCTCCATCGCTACCTACAGTTATTTCCTCAATGGCTTACTAACATAGTTGTAATATTTTTTCATAGATCTCTTTTACTCCTTTTTATTTTTCACTCATAGAGACAGAGTGGCTGGGGTAGGTTGCTTTCTTTCTGTGCAGGAAAGTTGTCAGCTGTTTATCTGCTTATTACAAACATTGTATCTTTAAAGTAGTACACACTGATGTTGAAAACATCGTTAAAAAAAAGCATTTTGGAAAACGGTCTGACAAACAGCTCTTTATTTTAGCACCGAAGAGGAACAAAAATAAAAACTACAAACCTCAAAGACTACGTTCAAACGTTGTCATTATGTGACATTGTGGGGGATTAAATTTCGAATTTCTGTGGCGAATCCGCGGTTAACAGTTTCGTACTAAGAATGAGATAAGCAACTTTCGAAGTTCAGAGATTAGTATGTTCCTATTTCAAAGTTACGTGACCATGTAAATCAAGAATCAAAAAGAAAGAAAAAAGTACGTATCGTTGTATTTCATCCACTTGAATTTCGCAAGTAACTTTCAGGTCTGTTTGACAAGTTCTGACAATGGCTGGTTTATAGCTGAACGATTGACAAGATATTATTGCGTATCAAAGAGTTCCAATTTGTACCGGACATCATCAGATTATAAATTCGATGTACTTGGTCCGACAGGATGATAACCATAACAAGCCACCAGAAATCTCTAAGAACTCACATGAAAAGGCAAAAAAAAAATCTGACTTCAACCCAAAAAAAAAGCAACTTGGAAATCAACACGATAACGTCGAGAGGATCGGATGACAATTTAAATTGTGTTTTCGTCTCCATATCAAAATACATATTATGTATCTGCAAATGATTTCGACATCTGAGAAACTGTTTCAAATGATGGCCTTCATCTAGTTATCCCAAATGTTACCCATTGCTGATGTGAAGGAGAGAGTAGATCAAGATTCACTTCCGCCAGAACTGAATTTGAATGAATAATAGTTTGGTTTCTCAAGTGGCTGAGTTTGCCATTGTTGTCTGACCGTCATAGGGTTAAGCCTGGAGACTTGTCATGGAAGAACTTTGTGGACAAAATCATTGAAGTGAAAAACTAACCAGATGGGGTTTTAGTTGTAACGGAACATTGCTGAATATTTCGCAACCCATGACTTAACATTTCGAGGGAGCAGAGTTACTGAACTTTGGAACAGCTGTTGGGACATTTGGACTAAAGATACAACTAAAACTGGTTTGAGAACGAAACTGGTATATCGACATGATATGAATTTCATACGAGATTCTACAGGATGTGTTCCAGCCACAGAAACCTGTTGTTCATATTTCACGGAAAGACAGCATCCAAAATACCCATATGTCACATGACAACGTATTCACCCACAGAGCAATTGCTTCAATTCAGTGGTTGTTTTTCCTTTTTTTTTTGTTTGAAGTAGCTGACTATGTTGAGAATATTTATGGGTAGAAAGTTGGAATTTGGAAATTTTGCCCGGGCAGTGGCACGCAGCCTACTCTTTCATCGATTTTTAACTGTCAAGGGTTCTTTGACGTGCGTAACATACACACGAGACCTCCAAAATATATTCCCCCTACCCAGAAGAAGCCAGGGGACCGTTGAGTCACTGAAAAAAATGCAGGTTTCGATCTTCGTGTCCTTCCGTCCCCCGATGCAGAGCCCTCGAGTCGATCCCGGACTGTTGTCCCCATGGGCAGACGCCAACCACAGAACCACTGCGCCCCCCCCCCTCCCCCCCCCTCCCCCCAGAATTCAGTGTTCTTGATGGCATCAAGGTCAACTTTTAAGCACCTACCCTTCAGTTGATCTCGGCATTGAACCACGTCTGAATATGGTAAACACTCAGATGAACGTTTATGGAAAATATATTCATTTCTAGAAAAAAAAAACCTTGGATATAAACCTTGGAACACTTTTATTTTAGAGTAAAGTGACTGACTGAATAAGTTTAATGTAAAAACTGGCTGGAACTGTGTGTGAATAGCCCAAAAATGTGCATAGAACATGCAGCGAAGGTCAGGCTCTATAGCCCATTCTTCATCAAGCTGTTGCAGAACTTGTCAAAGATACTTCGGAAATTTATTAAAAAAGGCAAAAACAATCGCTGACTTTCCACCAGTGTGACTATGAAGAATATCTTTCTCCAAAAGTTCAAAAGAAAAAAATCGACATCATCATAGCTCCGAGCAAAATGGAAGGTCTTTTTGTATTTATTTCATTAAACTGTGATGGGAACTTTAATTCCAGTCTTTGTAAAAAATCTGAGCTGCAAAGAGAAAATGGGGAAACCATGTATATCAAAGGAAGTGGAACGTCTCTCGCTCTAGCAGTGCCAGTTAGAATCAGTTTGTATCATACTCGATACAATCAAGAATCGATTCGTATATTCAGTGCCAGAAACTGACCAATGACTTGCACAGTAGAAAAAGAGTCCATCTGTGAAGCAAGCCATCCATAATAACCCTTCGAAAAGAGCATTTGTGGAATGTGGAAAGTTTAACCAAATGAAAGTTACTCTAAACAGGGGAAAGTGTCCCGTTACATGTAGTTACATCAAGCCACCATAAACTACGCAGTGGGATCCATAATAAACGACATTGTGTCACGAGCATTCGAGCTTCTAGTTCGAGAAGGGGAAACTCTCCCAGTTTGTAGGACATCTGTTTTGTCCTATGGCTAATGTATCTGTTTTTTCTTTTTTTCTTTTTTTTTACTCCTATTTAAATAGAGAAAAATATACAAGAACTCCACTGTGCCTTAATATATATTAAGCAAAGACAAAAGAGAGCATTTAAATACATTCTTTACTCCAGAGCCGGAAATGTTTTTCCTCGTGTATATGAATTTCGCTATTAAGTCGATTGTCTGTGGAAGATTTTCTTTAAGGGCTCTAGTTGCCAACAGATTCATCATGGCAGGAAAAAAAGGTACATTCATCCGGATTTCTTCCTCTGAGCTGGACATTGCGTATAAGACAGCAGTAATTTCCAAAATTAAATATGTTTATATACATTGTTACTCTGGGCTAAAAACAATCAACAAAAAACAAAAAAAAGAATTGCGAAATCAGTCTATCTATCCCGTAAAGATGAGACAATGGTCATGACATTTTAAAGAGGATTGATTAGAGGCAGATTGCCCTAAAGGTTATCTCGTAAGATAGAATAAGGGTCGAACAAAAGTCATTGGTCTGAAAGGGATACTTATTGTAAAAGAATCTCTGCATTTTTTTTTCCTTTGCTTACATTTGATTAGTGGTGTAGAAATGTGCATTTGTTTTAGTTTACGTTTAAGTTGTTATTGATATACTGTTAACAGAACTAATAAGTTTGGTTAGCACACATCTAACATGGCCACTTTTTTGCGCTTTGATTTACAATATGAAATATTATTCTATGTTGTGTCCATTTTGCTTCGCTTACGAGTCGTTGCTATCTGTATAAGTTAACCCTGTTGCTGCCACTTACAAACTCGTGAACTGTCATATTTATACAAATGTAACCCTTTCATCACTTCAGACAAAAAAAAAAACAAAAAAAAAACAAACAGATTTGCTCGTGGTTTCAGGAAAACGTGAGTCTAATTTGTTACATAAAATCATTCAAACAATTAAAAAAATGTATCTACAAAAAATCAGTTGGAAGCCTAGTTTTGTTTAAAGTGATACTCTGATTATGGCAAGCAAGGGGTTAATGAAGCATAGTGCTAAGAGTGGTTGTTTCTTTTCTTTTTTGGCACAGACAGTAACATTTGGTGCATAGGTGTAAGAGACAGTCTATTACAATACTGGAACATCCCGGAAAGATTGTGAATTTTATCTCCTAAATCTTTCCAGATGCTTCCCGCCTTTTTCTCTCCTGAAAGCAATTCAGTCTTTCCCCACCAGGTACGTGCCTGCCCATCTAAGCAGAAACTGTATTAGTAGATCTATCAGAATATTGTACGCAGGTAAATTCATCGGTGCTAAATAATGGTATCAAGTTTCTATTAAGCCTTTCAATCTTTATTACCACTCAGATTATCTAGGCCGAAATTAACGGTAGAGAATCGCGTTCATAATTTATAATAATCGGCACACCTGTATTCTCCAGTGCAAATCTTTTAATTCTGTACACTTCTCCTTTTTACTCTCTAGAGCCCGACATAAATTTTTTAAACAATATAATAGCATGGTAAAATTACCCCAGAATTAGTGTTGGATATCAACCGTTTGCAGTTAAATCAGCTATAAGAACCTCTTGTTAATATTTCTTCTCGAGATTCTGTAACTTTTTTCACATAAACTATGTGTGATGTCCTTAAATTTAAGTGTTTTGAAGCGTGTCTCTTCGTGTATCGTATATGCCACATTGGGCTTTAAGGGGTTAAAAGAAATTTGGAATAACTTCAAAATTTAAAAGTGAGTAATAATTATAATGGCGATGCTAACAAATGATAATAATAATACGTAAAGAGCCCATGGGAGTTTTTCTTCTTCTTCTTCTTCTTCTTCTTCTTCTTTACACTGCTTGTTCAGCAGCCCCTATGTCTGATAAAAGGAAACAACAAGGCTGGTCACGACGGCCTCTCATGATGGTGTGCGGGTGTCGGCATCATAAAACGTAGGTCCAATCACACATAAAAATATGCTGCTCAAGAACAAGCCAACTAGGAGCCTTCTGTGTCTCCGCTATAATAGTAGCAACGGTCACCCCTTTAGACAAAATGTACTGAGAACTTCACATTGTCAGCTTGCCCCTTTATTTTTCACTTTGCGCTGTCCTTAACTTCATCATTTCTGTTCATTTTCCTGGATAATTTTGAACTCACCTCTCTATCCTCATATCTTTCTTTTCGTATAACAATTAAGATTTTTAATTGTCCTCTTATTTTTCTTTCAAAATTATGTACGCCAAATATTTAAAAAGTGTACACAACTAGCAAAAACTTAAACTCACAATGAATCGAAGCGGTCAAGTTGAAAAAAGTGCATTGCCAAATTAGGCTAGTTTTTAAGATGGAGAAAAGAATATAATGTCACCCTCTGCTATTTATTTGTTTATTTTATCTCTAATGTTCACTTTGCTTTTCATTGGCTTCAGCTTTGTTTATTTATTTATCTGTTATTTTTGTAATCATCATTATTTCTTGTACGCTTTTTAAACCTTACAGTGTTTTAGTCTTAGATCTTTTGATTCGTATTTAATAATAATTTAGTAATTTGTTGATTTCTTTACTAGTTTGGCTTTCAACATAATGCTTGTAATATTGATTACTGCCGTTTTTAGAGCAATGTTATCATGTGATTGGAAATCACAGTGTTGTCGATTGATTGGAAATCACAATGTTATTATTTGATTGGAAATCACGATGTTATCGTTTGATTGGAAATCACAATGTTATCATTTGGTTGGAAATCACAATGTTATCGATTAATTGGAAATCACCTGTCTAACCTCACATCACCCTTCTATCTGTTCGGTCACGCTAACACACAGGATGCTCAGCAAACCAATGGCTGGTTGGGGAGCGGAGGCCCGGATGCTAGCAAAAGCAAAAACCCGGTAGGTCCTACAACATTACCTCCCTTTGCCAAGCCAGTTTTCTCCCTGTGTCAACTGGTAGCATTATCAATATACAGCACTCCCTCGTTTGTCGCGGGTGTTAGGTTCCAGGACTGCCCGCCATAAGCTAAAAATCCGCGAAGTAGGGATGCTATAGTTATATTGTTATTTACATACATTTTAAACCTTTATAAATCTCCCCCCCCCCCCTACTGTTATCCACCCTCTCTAGTGTTACACACCAACTTACTGCATATTTGTTACAGTGAGAAAATTATAAATCTTAATTATATGTTGGTTTTTTTTGTTGTTGTTAAGCCTTTCAATCCAAAGAAAGTAGGATTATCTCGGCTTTTAGAAGTTGCCAATTTTTGCTGAGAAATTTTG